>CAEMYA010000158.1:2022298-2045687 GCA_903131615.1 Diplodus sargus | reverse complement strand
AAAAAAAAAAAAAGGTCTTTGTTTTTAATAAAGAGAATCAATAAGAGATTATGGCCTTTTATCTCATCAGTTCACCCCGCATAACGTACGCCGCAGAGAGCGACAGCCCACATAAAGATCCCATCAAATATGTGCGACACTCACTCTGCCGTGCGACGGCATCGAGCCGCGGTGCCCTCTGTCTGGACACCGGCTTGATTAACTCGCAGGGTTGGAGCTTTATGAGCTTATCTGGTGTCAGTTAGACTCAATTTCACTGTCGGTTAATCCTTGGACATGTGACAAAGCAAACACAGCCCTGCTTTATAGGACTCTGTGTGCAACCAGACATAACGAGGACGTTTAAAGGAGAGTATTTATGCTCTATTCAATTCACAATTTTATGTCCACTGGTGCAGCACTGTATTTCCCTCCTCAAGCCCCCCTGAATAATCAGTCTGCTCTGATTGGTCAACTCACACATGCCTGAGCAAGCACCACTAACAACAACCAAGCAGCTGTGCTCAATTAAAATGTATGTAGCGAAATCGCTAATTGAAATAGCTGTCAAACATTTGTACGCCTTATGCAAATGTTTGACATGGTGACGTAGTGATGTCACAGTGTCACAGAATAAGCGGCAGGACTACTGATGTGGCGTTTCAGGAGCAGTGTTTTCTGTGAGAAAGAGGAGCTTCTGTTGACCCCACTCACTTCAGGATCTCCAACATGCACAAGAACCTACAAAGCACTGACGGAAGGAAGAAGCATAAAATCATAATAAGTCTCTCTAATGATTATGAAACTCATGCGCAGTCATTTGGTATTATTACTCTGTGAAGTTTGACTCTCTCAAAGTTCAGTCCTGAGAGAGTTCAGTCAGTGATTGTGCTGCATACGTGCCTCGGTGCCGGCTCCTGTTTACACAGTGATTTATGGGAATCAAGTGGCAAACACCTCGGCTCAGTGATTGATTAAATAAAGAAATCCCTTCAGATGCATCACTTCTAATAGGTACAAGCTGCTGGTTCCTATGAGACTGTGAGGAAACTCCTGTTTAATCAATTGACACAAGTTTTGGTCAGAACAGTTTATTGCACAATATTTATTGAGGAAATTTTAGTGGTGATTAAAACCTTCCTGTATTAATTATATTAGGAAGGCCCTGAGAAGTGTCTCAAACACTATTTTACATTTTACTCAAACCAGCTCTCTCCTCATCGACGAAATACTATTGGGAAAAAAACAAACAGTTGTTTGATTACCGTCGTTACTCGTTAATTTGCAGATTGCATGCTGCAACAAAACCAAAGTAGTGCACTCTTTAATTAATGTATTTTATTGGCAAGTGAATAAGAATAAAAAAAAGCAGAACACTGATTCTTATCACCGGAAAAAATGGTGAATATTGGATGTGATAGGTAGGAACTGGTCACCTGTTGAGTCCACGGCCACCTCTCGAGCTTCAGACAGCACCCTGGAGACAAACAGCTTGTTTATTCACTCACTGAAAAAATCAATATGTCTGAGTTTGTATTATTACCTCATTGATATCGTAAGTTTAAAATTCTTCTTTACGATTCTTCATATAGCACCTTTAAATGTATGTATACTTTATTCTTACTCGTCCTTTTTATACTCGGGTACAAAATTCCTTTTGATACTTAAGTACATTTAATATCAGATACTTTAACTGCATATTTAACACAATATCTCAGTTTTAATCCTAACGATGCCTTAATCATATTTTAATTGCCAAAATCATGATGATTCATTGATTCATGTGAAAGCTGCCTAGATTTTAAAAACGTTGGATTTGGACACGTGAAAGGAACCCGCGGCAACGCAGATGTTCTTCTGTTGATGGAGTTTAGTTTTTGAGCTCTCTAAATGCAATAATAAGGATGCTGACGCATCTTAAAACATCATACCATACTAACTGATGTGCACTCACTGGGAACATTTTAATTTACAATTTGCAGCCGGCCTGTCAGTTGAACACTGGCAGACGTTTGGCTTTCTGTCACTGTGTTTGCAGAGACGGCAGAATGGACGGGGATTTACTGAATTTGTCACCCTTGGGAGAGGCTGCGGCGCAGCAAGCCTGCCCCTGTTTGTCTGCTAAACGCTCGACTCAAAATAGACGCGAGCTCACACCTACGGTCCGTGTGCCATCGAGCCGATCGCTCCAGCGTCTCCCTCGTGTTTCCTCAAACTCGCAGCCTCCTGCCTCGTTTCTCTTCAGGATTTCAAGTCAAAAACGCTCACTTCCGAATCTTATAAAAATGCTAATGAGCATGTTAATGAGGCAGAGGGAGGCTCATGTCTGACGAGGCCTCGCGGGTAATCCAGTATGTGCCGAGCCTGTTGGCGCGCTTGCAAACAAGCTCTCTCTCCAACTTGCAGAAATTTCAAGTTAATGCAAGATCAATATGATTCTCTCCCGGGATGGCACAGTGGAAACTAATTGAGTTTAATTGTGCTGACGGTTACAGTTACTCCCTTCATTGCGGTGGTAAAATGCAACACAAAGAACGGCTTCTGCGCAACGAGCCCAATTGCTGTCAAAGTATTCAATAGCCACCACTTTTGTTCAGAGCCGGTGGAGCTAAAAAAGGCCAAGAGGGTGAATCCACAATGGGTTCGCGACCCATCTGGTCCAGATACAAAGCAAACAGGGAGTTTGTCATAAAGCCAACACGTGAAGGTTTTTTATCCTTTCATACACATCTAAAAGACGTCCGCGCTCCTGACACAAAGTGAAATCAGTCACGGCAGTCAGCGCCTCTCCTCTCTGATTGAACTGAACATGAAAGACGTGGTCACCGGCGTCCCGATCCTTATCTTTTGATTGAATCTGCCCGGAGATAAGACATGTGTTAACGTTCAGAAAAAGAGGCAGCCGGCGTCTCGATTAGCCATGACAAGCAGCGAAAGAATGTCAGGAGGCGAAGACGGAGACGTTAAGTGATCCGTGATGTAAGATCGTGATTTATTGTCAGTGTAGACACAAAATCGGGCAATGGAGGCATTAGTCCACTCAGAGGAAACGTTCACGCCGAGCATGTTTGAAGTGGGTTTATTCACAGTTTGGAGTGTTTACTAGAAAAGATTCCAAAACGCAGCCATTAATGGCTGTAAGCAAACAAATGTTTATATGTAATAACCAGCAGGTCCTTGAATGAATCTCAAAACAAAGTCCGGTCTGACTTTATTTAAGCTTGTTTTTTTTTTCCATGTGCTGTGTAGCAGAGGAACACCATAGAAGGTGAATCGCACGGACGAGTTCATGACACTCAGAAGACGATACTGAAGAACGCACCCAAGTTACTGTACATTTTCTCCTCCGTCACCGCGAGATGCCTTCGTCCTCCATATGGGAAAATGTTGACGAGGCTGCAGAAAAGTCAATCAGCGATAAATTAGTTTATCTCCTTGTGCCATTTTTCTCCTCGCGCCTCCGACTGCAGAGAGGCTCGCCGTAATAACAATGAAAATGTGAGTTTCATTAAATGTGAAACGTCTCAACAGGAAAGTACTTTGGGAGGCGTAATTGCATCGGGCCGATTTGTGCGATGTAACGGCCGTCAGACGGATGTCAGCGCTAATGTGTCTGCACATTAAATCAGCATTACGTCGATGTTTACAGTCAAGTGGGTCCAGTGCGCTTTCATCCTCGCGAAAACGGCAGTTTATAAGAAATACATGATTAATGAATTGTGTATCAGTTACTTCGTTGTGTACTTCTTCTTCACTGCCATCATTTTTGATGCACTGCCCAGGATGTTGGCACATTACTGCCACCAACTGTCGTATTGAACCGCCGACTGAGGATTTGCTTCCTTTAGGCTTTACTTGTTTTCCCAACGAGGAGATTGTGTTGCAGTGGGGACATTTTTCTTTCTGGAAGGCGAAACCGTGTGTTTTGTATTCAGCGCTGACTGTCTCCTTGGCTTGTGGTCTGAGCCTGAGAGCATTTTCTAGTCAAGCCTCCAGCCTCCTTATCTCTGCGGATTTCTCATGTTTTTTTTTAGGCGTCTGGACGCGCCGAGGCCTGCCGATAAAAATAACATCAATATTTTAAAAGTTTTAAACAGTAATAAGCCAATTTATTTTAAAAATCCAGCACCCGCAGTGTCCGCTTAATAACTTCTGGCCCTTGGACAGATTTAGCTGATGGGCCCTGGTTTGCATGCATTATGTAGAAGCACTGGATATTGAGCGCCTAAACAGAATTGATCGACGGTATATTAATATTACATGGTAAATCATTCGCCGGGCAAATGTTCACTGAATGTTAATTCATGTCCTCTGAGAAGAAGTTTTAGAAGACACTTAACTCGAGGTCCACTTCGGCTTCCGGTTGGACAAAACCAATCAAATTATTCACCTTTGGCTCTGTAAGTTTTGGAATCAATTGAAAAAAATGATTAGGCGATGAATCAGTGATGAAAGGAATTGTACGACATCAGTCCTCACTTGAATGGCACCCCAGTAAAGGGTAAAGAGCTGCTGATTCCCACACGTTCAGACCTCATTTCCTGCCTCATGTCTCCCGCTTCACAGGTTCATTTCCAAAAGGGCTTTCTGCTCGCTTGTAATTAGGAGTAACATCAGATTTTAGACGGCGCTGACGCTCCTTTCTAACATTTCATCGCCTCACACGAGCTCGGTGTGAGACACAGCCTCGCGGCAAGGTTCTGATTAAAAGAAGCTTTTTCTGCGTCTCTTTCATGACGCCTCCCTGATTATTTCTGCTCATTATTGATGATCTTTACAAGAATTTATCTAAACGCGTCGAAATCCAGCCGTGTCAGCCGTTCCTCGATATATGACAATGCTTTAAAAACGACTTGCCGCTAAGACAGTCGTGATAATCCTCTCTTGGAGATGAGACAAAGTGAAGTGATGAAACTTGAACGATCCTTGCGGGGGAAACATAATTGCAGTTTGCATAGCAGCAGCCGTTAAAGTGCACAGCGCAATAAGACTCAGAAGTTAAATGGGGAGACACGACGCTAACATAGCCTCTCCCCAGTTCACGGCTGAAATGTTCCACATGAGCCCCTGCTGCATACACACACACCTCAAAGGTGAACGCCGCCTTATTATCCGTGCTGTATGTATGGGTGCCTGTGGATTTGAACGCAGCTGTCACGCTCGAGGGAGCCAAAGGAACCGACGTGAATTGTCCTGCAGTCCTTGGGCTCGGGGGAGCCGGCGTGCCACTGGTGCGCAATGAATAGATAATTCCACTTTCACGTGGCTGGACCGCAAGAAATCAAACACAATAGAGCCAGCGGGGAGCTCCACCGTCTGCTCTCGCGGGACACGTCACGCATAGCGCTGTTGCGGCCTGACAGGGTGGATGATGCTTACGTTACTTTGACCGCAGTGTCAATCTTCAGCTGACGAAACTGCTCTCGAAGCCATCAGGGGATTTTCTGATCAAAAGAATAATTCATATTTGCCTCTCAGGTGACAGAGGCGATTAACATGCACGCTGCGGTGTCCCGGGTTCAAGTCCAGACCTCATCTACTTTTATCTCTGCTTTCCTATTCCTCCACCAGTTCCCCCGATAAATGCAAAATGTTACCTTTATGTTGGCTGTGGCCTTTTTTATATATTTATTTAGAACAACCTGCCGTTTTCTTTTCAAAGTAAAAAGGCGCGTAATGTTTGATGCAGCACGGGAGTCATGCCAGAGAAAGGTGTTCAAAACAGTCAATAAAAAGGAAGATGTTTTCACTGTACTCGATAAGAACAAAGCACATTGATCAACTTTCGGAAAATGTGCCAGCTGGCTAATAAACTGCAGTCTTTTGGCCACATGCCCTGAAAGCAATGAAGGGTAAGTGATCAAATGAAGACGGTGACATTACAACGATAAAATCATCATTTTCAACTTAGTGCACAAATCACGCTGAGTTACAGGAAGCAACACGAGCAGAGCACAAAAAAACATACTGTCAGTAACCACATTTGCATACGTTAGCCATGCAGAGCAGCATTAAGCAAATATAACATTAACTATCACCGTATTAAAAGTGGAACAGAAGTAGTTTGAGATTAGTTAGCAAAATGGGAATGTAACTCATTAAACATGCATTACAAAGTCAGAAGGAAATACCAGTAAATATGCCCATACATACACAAACCATGCTACGCAGACCAACTAGCAACAGGCATGGGATGCTGGACAAGTTAGCAGACAGCTAGGGAAATAATGATAATGATCGAAGATAGCAAATACATTTTCGGCTTATTTTTATTCAAACAAGACAACGAGTTTGTAAATCCAATCTGACGGACTATGCACCACTAAGCTGGTAAGGCTAACCTACAACTGAACTCACAAATCAGCTAAATATATGTGCTTGTTAATGCTAAATAACAGCTATATTTGAACAGAACACATTTAAAACAGCCAAGCTAACAGTAGGAAAACGTTAGCGAGTAACGCAATATTTACCCAAAGGTTTTAGTGATTTATCAGTAACATTAATGAAATGCTCAGGTCAAACAAATAAGCTAAATATATGCTCTTGCCTTAACATTTGCTACATAAAAGAAACAATTCAACACAACACAGCAATATAACAGCAATATAGCCAAATACTGCCTGACTAACGTTAGATAAGAGCAGCAAACAGACTCACTAAGGCTGTTAGCTTAGCTGTTTTATCTGCAACGTTAACTTACAACTCAACTCAAATTAGCAAAATGCATCTGCATGTCAAATGTAACATCAGCTAAATAACAGTAATATTTCAACACAACACATCAAATATGACCAATTCCGCTAAACTAACTTCAGAAAAACAAAGTGACCTCTTGCATTCACTCACTAATTGGCTAACGTAGCTTAGCATAACAACTGGAAACAGGGGGAAACAGCTAGCTTGGCTCCGTCTAATAATTAAAAATCCACATAACAGCACCTCTAAAGCTAATAAGATTACAATATCTTGTTATACGCTACCATTCTAGATATATCAAAATATAGATTAGACAACGATTTTCGGGTTACTATATTCTAACATGGTTTTGTATCTATGAAAACAGAGAGGAGCATGTACAGGCATTTACTTTGATTAATTGTTATCATTTCAGATATGCTTTTTATTTTGAAGGTGTTGAGATTTAGTCATCGGTCCGTGTGGGAGGACAGAATTAAATTATGAAAATGTAATCACATTGACTCACCGTGGCCCAAAAAGCCCACTTTAAAGCCCACGTATAAACAGTACCTGCCTGATCACACAGCCCTGTTTGTGTCCTGGTTCCTCTCCTCATGAGGAGTGCGTGCGTGCCTTCAAGGTGATGTGTCCGCGGGCTCGGCCGTGGACCTTTGGACTTGTCCCCATGTTGCTGTCTTTAATCAGAGGACTCCGTCAGCGCAGCGCACGGCCTGCCCCGACCTTGTCCTGTCAGATCGCCCCTCTCTCAGAAAGACTCGCTGTGACAGGCCGGTGTGAGTGAAGAGAGCATCCCAAAAACCCTCCGGCTGGACCGTCCGGCTCTCCCTGATGCTCAGCTGTGTGGCAGCGCTGCGAGAGCGGGAAACATAGGACGTTATCACATTCTTAGTTTTCATTCGTCTTTTGTAACTAGTCTATTTTTTATACGCCTATAGGGACTTAGTGTGGTGGGGATCCTGTTAGATCTTGAATTAAAGGCCTGGTTCTCGCCAATAATACACTGCACATTACATTGTTTATAGCTTAGTGTAATAGCTGAATGCCAAGTAGGCAACAGAAATTATTACAAAATTGAACGATATTAATAGATAGCTGCTGTTTATAATTCCATGTAGTCCTCCAGCGTTGACAGATATTGAGACGATGGACCCTGAACACAACGTTTAAAAGTTGTAGTCGTTTTGTGTCTTTAATGATCATTTTGCATCTGATTGTGGTGCTTTGCTTCTTTTTAACATGATATCATGTCTATTTAGAGTCATATTTCTTCTCTTTGTAGTTGTTTTTCCATCTCTTTGTGGGTCTCTGACGTTGTTTTATATAGTTTTTGTCGTGATTTAGCATCTCATTGCGTTTTTTTTGCTTACTTTGCTTGTTTGATGTATCTTTTCAGTCATTTTTTCTCCTCTGTGTGATGGTTTAGCATCTCTTTCTGGTTATCTGGACCAGGAGCCCAGTGTCAGTGCCTCTTAACCTGTTCAGTAATCCCTTCATGCCGACAGTGTATCACCCTCTGACCCCTGAGGGCCACGCCACCGCCGGCCACCCTCTGTTTCTATGATTTGTATTTCTAACCCGAATGACAACACAGACACTGACTGATGGAAAATGTTAATGATGCAAATAATAAGAAGCGGTCTGTGTTCGTCTTCTTCTTCTTTTTTTTTCCTGTCAATATTATAACTTCAATTATCTTTTTGCTTGCGGGGCGAGCGGGAACATATCGACACTAGCGCAATTCCAAATGTTGATTACGAGAAGTTATTCTGTCTTGTAACACACTCTGGTGTCGTTAATGTGCCTGGAGTCTTATTTCCCAGGTGAACGAGCTGTTACGGTCGGTTCTCTTCACGCATCCGTGTTTTTTCCCCTCTTATTTTGTTATTTCTTGAGTTATTCAATGTGTAGGTTGCTCGACTGATTGCGTGGTTTCACATTTCAAAGTAGTTTTTGTTTTGCAAATCTGCTGGAAGTCTCCTGCCAACCAGCCAGTTCATTTACTGCGGTACATCTTCCTCTCCTGCCTCTTTTATTTGTTCCTCGGCTTCTTCTTCTTCTTTGTTTATTGCTGTTCCCAGTGACATGAAACATTTGGTTGTTCTTCCCGACCGCAAGAAGAAGCACCCACATGAGCACACTGAGCGGTTTTGACGAGAGAAGTTAATGTTTTCTGTTTAAGAAGACAGATATTCAGTCAGTGTGTCCCGTTAATTCAAAGTAATCCACTTTCGCAGATGTGTTTCCTTCCTTTAATTGATCGGCCGAACTTTGCAGAAAACAGATGTTATAAATGATTTCCCCCCCCTCCTCTCTCGCTCTCTCTGCCAGAGATGTCTCTGTCGCTGCGCATCCTGCTCTACTCGCTCATCTTCCTGCTCAGCGTCTTCGGCAACCTGCTGATCATCGTGGTGCTGATCCTGAACAAGCGCATGCGGACCGTCACCAACTCCTTCCTGCTGTCGCTGGCGGTCAGCGACCTCATGATGGCCGTCTTCTGCATGCCCTTCACCCTCATCCCCAACATCCTGGAGGACTTCATCTTCGGCGGCGCCATGTGCAAAACCGTCTCCTACTTTATGGGTGAGGATGAATCGTTTGATTTCAAACCGGGGCTATACATTTTACAAACTGTTCCATTTCCTGTGTTTGTTTGTTTTTTGTTTGTTTGTTTTTTTAATGAGGGATGTTGTGAAGAGTTTCGACTTCTTCTGTGTAAAAAGGTTTTAAGGTGGTCTTAGCATTTTAAGAATGAGAGTTATGGAAACGGCTGTCTGTTCTGATGATCCGCTGTGTCCGCTCCAAAAGAAGAAGAAGAAACCATTTCAGCCATCGGTGTCTTTCTCGATATTCTGGTTTTGTTTCCGGTTCACAACCTCTACTTCTTCCACTGATTATTACAGCCATGCGTAACGTAGCGTATACCTCCAACTTCCAACAAAACTACGCTTTGCTGAGCCCAACTACTCACTCCTGGGAAAGAAAATGCACCTAAAAGGGACCCGAGCACAGAAGGCCCTGTTGATATTGAAGGAGTTATTCGTTTTCCTCCAAAGGAATCACATTCATGAAGAGTTGAATACACTGAAAAACGTATGAAACTTTGCACAAAATTCAGTCGTGGTGGAAATGTATGTATTTCATGGGTTTCAGCCATGGGTGTAGCAAAATGGCTCGCCAACACTCCCTTAAATGCAGCCTTGGACGAGTTTCACCTCCTCGTATAAAATTCAGCGCACGTCCTTGTACATCACACATAAATCTACATAAAAGTTCATGTGGTCTTGACCTACACCTGAATTTTTGATACCAGCGGACAGAGCCATCACCTTTTAACCTGATAACTGTGTTGGATGTGGTGGTGTCAGAGCGTGATTGGAGTCAGTTACATTGTGCTCAGTATTGTTGACAATGCTGCCGAGAAGTTAAGTAAAAAGATAGGAAACAGTCACAAGTCAGCACTGTGGTTAAATAACAAGTTTCACCTGATTTGAATGTTGAATTTGGGAGAGAAATAGCAAAAGCCTCTTTTGCAAGCAGTCTTCATTTAATGTCTGAATTGAAATGCAAATTGGCGGCGCGTGAAACAGGCGCGTTCTCCTGAAATCGACGGTAATGTGGTCTTTTGTTGGAGCTGACAGCCGTTCAGAGAATGTGCTCCAGTTTAAGAAGTAAGAATAAAAAAGTAAGTACGATTCCTGCCTGAAAATTGCTCCATATCTATAAAGAGCCTGTCTTTTCTGAGAGGCTTTTCTCCGGCCTTCATCTCGCCTGTCAGGAGGTAACTACCGCGGTGGAAAGTGCTCGAACAGTCACACGTCTCCGGGAGTGTGACTTGGCGATGAGCTGGCTCCCATCAGGCCAGAGTCGAGGTGCCACGTGAGGCCCTGAGTCACACCGAGGCACGGAGAGAAGTCCAGATCTGCTGCAGCGTACCTCAGCGTCTTTGCTCGACTTTGAGCATGGAATGGTTGAGAACAGCTATTGAATAGTGAGGCCCGCAATCCTATTATTGTCTCAGAAATGCGATGCAGCCTCTGTGAGAACAGGGCCGCCGAATCTCCTTTTCAATTACCGGGCTCCCTGAGCTGTGATAAGGAGCAGCAGCTGCCTCCAACTTTGACTCCAAACTTTGAGCGACTGCTTTGTCTCATGTTATGTCAATTTCGAGGCTGCTGCGCGGTTTAAGTGATAATGAATGATGAATCGCTTAACCCCAGACACGCTGACTGTGAATAATGAGGAGGATTTACTCCACTGCAAATGTGATAGATGTTACTTTCCAACATGATAAATGCAATGGATTTCATTTAAAAAAAATGATTTGGAACAATGATTAGAGAGTTGTATTCAAGGTTATTCTGGCTATCTTACAGTTAGCAGGCAAGTCAATTTATAGTGGATGATATGAGCTGTAGCTTCCTCCGTTTTGGACTCTCCATTCCCTCAAAGGTCGGGCCGAACCCTGAACCCACTGTCAAAGTTCACTTAAAGGTGCAATATGTAAGTTAGCTTGTTAGCTCAGTTAGCCATACAGCTAGCAGTCCACAGCACAGCCCCATTCAGGACTCTGGCTCTGCGGACAGCTAAAACAAGGCAAGTTCTGCATGCTAATTTCAGTAAATATCAAAATGCATCAACATCAACATTGTTATTTCTTTCCCTTGCTTTGATTATTTTACTCATTCCTTACTTACTTAACTTGAAATTGCTGGTGTGACCATGCCTTTACAAGTCTCATGTCAAGTTTCACGTCTCCATTTCCTGTCTTTGTCTTTTTTCCTGTCTTTTTTATCGCCCTATTTGTTTCACCTGTCTTATATTAGTCTTCCCCACATTGTGTATTTAAGTCTGTGTCTTTCCCCCTCCCTCTGTCAGTTTTTGCCTGACCATAACACATTCACTGGAATCACCTTGGTGGATTGATTTTGGCGTTGAGCAAGACTTTATTCAGGTGACTTTGGTACGCCAGCAGCTTGATTTAATGGATTGTTTCCTCATCAAACGCTGTTAAGGATTTAGCACATTGCCTGGGAGTTGAGCAAGTTGATTCATTGCCTATTTCATTAGGGAACAACCTTGTCCGGACGAACTAGAGACTGATGACAATGAGAGTGCAGCCAGCCACCAAGAAATTTAGATCAGGAATGTTATAGTGTTGGCCAGCCGGCAGCCAGAGAGGGGACAGCCTGACAGGATAAAACATAACATTAAGACATTGAGGTGGAATGGACGTTACCTCTACGTTAAGTCAGCTAGTGAGGCGATGGTGTGACATTTTTGCCCTTCAAACATTGTGAGTCTGCTACTGTTGTCAGAATAAAATGTTAGCAATTAACGTTTCTGCTCATATTGACTGCATAGGCTGTACGTACTATATGGACATTTGTTCAAAACATGTCATATGATGTTTAAATCACATGTTCATTACCTTACTTTTAGCATTTTAAAGTGACCCCACTGGATATTTTTGCATTGTAGCTCAGGACAATGGTGGAGACCAAAAGCCGAGCCATGATGTTTTCCTAACCCTAACCCAGTGTTTTTTGTGCCTTACCCCAACCAGTCTATAAACACAGCGTTGTGACAACAGAGAAATTGAATACTGAACCCAAAGACACAAAGTTGCAGCATAAAAAACAACAAAGTTTTAACTGATCTGTTGTTTGCAGAAACTTACTTTGCTAACATTTACGCTGGCGATTGTTGTAACACTGGCGTTTCTACCTTTAAATAACTGATTGCTCGAGTGCAGTACATGTGAATCAACAGAATTGTGGGTAGTGAGCATGTGACTTCCAAATGTCACACATCTGCACCTGGACCATCGCTCCAACGATAAGTACAGTGATTAAGAAGACAAGCTGTGCGGCTCAGCGAGGGAACACAAATTCATTTTTACTTCCTGACGTGGAAATGGTCAAACTGAACGATCTGAAGCGAAATAAAAATGTAATCGCTCATCGACAAACCTCAGTCCGACCTCCTCCGAGTGTCAGATCTGAGCCTCTCGTGAGCGAAAACCTCCTCTGTCGGCCAAAGCCAATCAATACAAAATGATCACTGGGACCATCTTGACCCATTGATCGCGCGGCGGACCTGCTCGGCAAACTCATCCACTCTTCGCCAACTCATCTGTTAGCACGCGCCCATTAGGAATGTAATACGCCATCCATCCTTCTATTCAGCCGCTTCATCCGCGCATCCATCCATCTGCAGCTCGATAATCATTTGAATCATCGCTACTGTACCGTTTCGCCGGCAGTTATGAGATCTATGTCTTTACAATCTGTGTGTGTGTGTGTGTGTGTGAGCAGTCTTAAATCACGCTTATGCATCCATGTTTATGTTGTTGTTGCCGGTCATATGATGTAATTACCATCTCAGCCTGTCAGCTCCTGCTCCCGACGTGCAGTTTGCATAATGGATTAGAATTTGTGCTTTCAAAGCCGAGAGCGACTTTCCGAGAATGGGCTGCGAGTGGCACCTGTCACACATTTATTCCGTTTGTAAAGTTTGAGCGCCTTTTTCGACTCCTTTGGGGCAACATTCAACTGAACGCAGAGAGAATTAGGCGAGGAATGTAAATGTCCTCTCCCAGGTTGAGGTGCACTGAGGGACTCCCATCTTCCCTGATTCGCCCAAAAGCCAGTTATCAAGCTGTCTGCGCTGTGAGTGTTCTCCCAACTCGGGTTTAATGAACAAGAAAAAGGATTAGAGCTTCTTCCTTTTTTTTTTCCAGCCTGAGAAGAGAAGATACGGCACAGAGGGAAGTGTGTGGGCATTTAGCTGGTTAGTCGGCCGGCAATTAGCTCGGCAGCACCTTGTCTGGAATCGCCTCTCCTCGAACATTAGCCGCTCGGTTCTGAGTGTCAGGGAGTGAAGCATCTACATGCGCGGCAGTCTGAAAATGAACTGCGAGGCAATAACTGAGACACACGAGACGTGCGGATGATGAAGGACGTCCACTCTTAATTTTTTTCTCTCTTACACAAGCCAGGAAAATGTAGCAACAGCAGCACAGCCCTGCCTACTGGAAATTATACACAACTGGTTTCCAACAGCAAATTGTTTTTTAAGGGAATCAGCAAAATGTTTACTTTACATCTTTGCAATCTATTATCCACTGGTAGTGGCTACAGTTAAAGGTGCAATATGTAGTTTTGCGGAGGACATTTTAGTCAGAAGAGGAAGCAATTTTTTATGCGTAAACGAACTAAATAAACTAAAGAAACTTCCTAAATATAACCGCAAAAAGTAGGATGCAAACCGAGCCCTGTTGTCTGTACGCCTCCCATCCACCTGCGTCTCCACTGCGGTACATAATATGTACAGGGTCTTACTTAAACCAATGAGATCAGCAGTAGAAGAGCCCTTCAACCTGCGGAGCAAAAACATCTTTTCAATCAAGAAAAAGCCCTCAGTGGCGTTCTTTGCTCTGCCCTCAAAGAAATGCACTCTCTGGTTCTGATATGATTGATGCTTGCGAGTGCTCGCCGCAGGTCCGGCGGGCCGCTGGCCAGAAAAAATGACGTGCGCGAGAGAAGAAAGAGCGAGAGAACGCAGCTGGGGCCGGTGTGTGGATACTGTAGATAAATGGGTATCGAAACAGTCAGAATCAAAATGCATTGAAAAATCTGCTTCTTGTATGGTCTATGCGGTTGCTGCAGTGTCTGTTAGAGTGTTTTTGTACCTCACCAAGATTTTCTCGTTTTGTTTCGCTGCTCTTCTCCCAAGTCCTAACAAATGGGTCCAGCAGCAGAGCTGATTGGAAATCAGTATTTGCCTCCCCCTGACAGTAATAAAACAGATGGCCAAGTGGAGCTGGACTGAAGTGTTGAAGGGTGTTGATGAATTTTTTTCGCCCGGTGGCTCCTGGACAAAAATCGGACCACTCAGACAAGCAGCACATCTCGAAAATACAACCGTGTCATCAATTCGAATCACCGGAGTATCGGCGCCATGAATCACCTGGAGGCGCGCCCAGCAATCCGTCTTTATAAGTGTAGAGTTTAAAGTCGCGGCTCTATTTCACCCAGGCTACACCCTCTAATGGCTCTGCAGGCTCGGCTTGTCCTCCTCACGTATCCACGCAGTGAGAAATTGCACATGAATATGTTAAGTGGAATATAATGAGCTGAAACTTCCTTATAGTGGTTTGTCCCGTCTTGAAGGCAATCTACTAGCCTGACTGCTCATGCAGTTTTTATGCTGGTTGATGGTGAAGATGATTGCGCCATTCCTTCATTTCCTGTTTCTAAAACACGCCGCACTCCTAAAGGGCCTCTTTCATTTCAGGCTTCGGAAGTCAGTTGTTAAATGATTTCTGAAAGGAATACTTTGACATTTGTATATGTTAATTAGATTTTGATTATTTGGTGTGTTGATTAGTGTCTTTTAGAGGCGCTGGCAGGCAGATTTTGTTCCCTTCAGTCAGAGCCAGACTGGCTGTTTCCCCCCCTGCTTCTGGTTTTTATGCTAAGCTAACTGTCTTGTTGCTGTAGCTCCATAATTACTGTACAGGCGTAAGAATATGATAGATGTTCTTATCTCACTCCCTGAAAGAAAGCACTTTTTTTTTCAAGGTAAGCTCTACACAAAGGCTTTGGACAGTGTTTCTTTTGGAAAGTTGCTCTCGCCTTCTATCTTTTAATCCTTCTGTGTGTCCGTTTACTTTGTAAGGCACTTTTCAAAGGTAGTATATAAAAAAATGCTTGTTTTCTTCTTCGACTCTGTACTTTTCTTGTTCCCTTATGCTTTGGTCCTTGCCATGCTGGAGAAAACCGAGAAAAAGAACTAAATTCCTACCTCTCATTCTCACTGTAAGCCAGCGCTGTGGCTGGGCATGACCGCCTTCAAGCGTCAACAGAAGAGAAACCCCCCGTGTGTGTGATTTGGTCTTTGTCTGTGTCTGTGCTTAGCACTTGAAAGAGATGTGTGGGAGTGAGAGACTTATTGTCTGTACTCTTAACAGTGCCGGTGCATGTGTTGCTGTGCCACCCACCTCCTTATGCCAGGCCACCAGTGTGCGGTGGTCAACAGTCAGTCAGGATCCGGCTGAGGCAGCGAAGGGTTGTTTGACAAAAACAGAAATTACGACACTAGTTCTGTCTCTGTTCAGCGTTTTTTTTTTTTTTTTCTTTTCAGTCTGACACTGTAGGTAATCATGGAGGCCTGTGACGGTGTCTTGTGTACTTTTGAGACCAGGTTAATGCTTCGAGCTGTTTGTCTGACACTGTTGGTATCCACGGATGCCCGACCATGAGTCAGACTTGGGCTCTGACTTGTCATGGAATGGACAAGGAGTTGTCTGGCACGAGGGCGCTGTCGGCAGGGGGCGGTGATCTGGTTACTTTTGAGGCCAGGTCAAGGCTCAGAGCTCAAGTGCCTTGGGCCACGTGTGAGCAGTTTATGTAGTTGTGTCAGGGCACGTTATCCCTCTGAGTTCGGGGGTTACTAGGGGAGTTCCGTTGCCCTGAAGGGATGAACTTGCTCTATAAGGGTGCTCGGGTGGTGGTAGCATCCACATGACAATGCCAAGACCCAAGGTTTCCCAGCTGAACATTGCATTGTAACGAGATGATCAACGTAGGGCCGTGTGATCAGAATCTCACATCCCAATATCCAGATAAGGACACAAAGTCCAGGTTTCTGGTCAGTGTCAGAGTTCTATTCGACAGGAGTACCCACTCTTTAAGGTACGACCTGAGTGAAGAATGCAGAATTAGGGACAAACAGCTCTTGTTTGAATCAGCTCATGGAGGGTGCAAGCAAGTATCGCCTGATTGCTTTGACACCGATGAGAAGTTAAAAATGAGTGATCCTTAGGCAAGCTCTGGAATTAACCACGATTTGTTGTCTTTGAGGATTGATTTTGGATTTTGAATAGTAAGTGACAAAGTGTGAAATACAAACCCACGTCTGTGTGTGCAGACCGAGTTACGACGACACTGAAAAGTAGGCCAAAAAAAATAAACAAGTACAGTAACTACCTTCCTGTTGTTATTTTCCTGACAGGTACACGTCTCTTTCATCTCATGCTGTATCTCAGGCACGAGATGAAAGAGATGTCACCCCCCGGCTGGGAGGCGTGCCTTATTGTTCGAAAACCCCCGTGTTCAGCCAATAAGCCCAGGTTGACGGCTTCATCAGTGAACCTAGAAACCAGGAGTTAGAACATCTAACTCTCCCTCTTCCACCTGAGTGCATCAGTGGCACACTGGCTTGTTTTGATGTAGTATCCTGTCTGGTTTGATGTCGGTGAAGCAGCAATCAAAAAAAATAAATAAATAAAATTACCCTCCTCGCCAAGAGCTGAAAATGCATTTAATAATGCACAGCGCAGTCTGACTGACTGCTCGCGGAGCATAAAAAAGCATTCAAACGTCTTTTTCTGACTATAATGTTCTCTTTGTTCTCGAGTCTCCCGACAAGTCAGCTCTTTTGTTCTGTTCGCAAAGGGGGGGGCAAGATAGAGCCGCTCTCTTGCTTTTATCAGACTGACAAATCAAGGATTTACAGGAAATACAGGCTGCACAGATCTTCATTTTCTCCGGGTTGCAATCCACACATTGAATTTTTTTTTTTTTAAGTTTTGCACTCGACAATACACACCAAATAAAGCTTATTACAGAAGAACAAAGATTTTATCAGTGGCATTGCCAAAGGCTGGTCCCGGAGAGGATCAATTGCTCCCAGCCGAGGTAAAGAGCCATCCGCCGTATAAATGGCTAGCATGTCTCCTGCAGATTGAATTGCACCGTGCTCACAGGAGAATGCATAATGACTTCCTCCCTTGAATGATAATGCAAAGCTATGGTTTAGACAGGGTATGTTCTTCCGTCACGAAGGAACAATGGACGGGGATTAATATGTCACAGCGAGTCGGTGGATGAAGGTTGTTGCTCCTTGTAGCGACAGTGGATCAGCGCGCTGGATTTATTCCTCGGGGGGTGCTTGTGATGCGCAGGTATGGGTTTATTAATGCTATTTGTCTCACCCCAGCTCGCGCTTGGAACACAAGCTTTGCTCTAACTGAAAGTACTCCCGCTCTGAAGATCATGCATATTCATACATGCAAATACAACTTGGCTTTGGATAGAAATTCTACTTGTGTTAAACCCCTTGTGTCCTTGGATATTAACAGAGGTACGAGCACTGATTAAAAAAAAGGTCTCTGAAGCAAACATGTCCATTAGTGTTACTGTATATAGCGTTAATGGAGTTTGATCAGACTGATTCATCAGCTCATTAGCTACCTTGCAAATCAATGGCTGGATGAAGTCATGTTTTTCTGATGAAGCACTTGGAAATGAATGAAAAACACGAGGGTTTCATATTTTGTTACTTTGTTTGCAGATATAATAGATATTTTCACAATAAAAGTCCCATGCAACGCTCATCTTTAGGTCCATACTTTTATTTTGGGCATCTACCGTAAAATGTTTACACGCTTTAATGTCCAAAAACACATTATTTTTACCTTATTTGACTAGTTGAATGAGAGGATGTTGCATGTAGTGACAAAACTACAGAGAATTATTTCCCATCTGAGCTTCTCCTATCAGATCAGATCTACAGAGCTTTTTAGTGTCTTTCAGCCGATTATTTTGTTTTTTATGGCACACAGCTCTCCTGTTTGGTACCATTAATGTACTTACGGCTCATTCAGTGTGGTTTTCAGCCTCAACAGGTAGCTGTTTCAGAGAGAAACACTTTGAAAAACTCTCTATACACTACCTGCCCAGCACCTGACAGAAGGCAAAGTACATATTTCCTTCGTTTGTTCAAGAGCTTGGTTTTTCAATATCAGAGCACAACTCTTTGACAGCCCATACCATTGGACCTAGCATTCTGTTGGTTGGAGAATTTTGACAGGGTTAATGCGCAAAAAACCCAAGAGCAGAGAGCAGAAACCTGAGAGCAGACATTTGAAGAACAATACACCAGAATCCGAGAGTAAGATTGAGCAGAAATGTAAGCAGGGGCGTAATAAGGTCTGAATGTCAAATCAGTGAGTCATTCCCTCAAATTGAAGGACCGCATTCTTGATCAAACATAGAAAAAAAAAAAGCCTCATAAAAGTTAGTGACTCAGTGGTGTAAATAATGGAGTATTTAGCAGCTCATGATTTATGTATTTCCATCAGTAGTCAGCGGCTCTGAAAACCTTCTCCATCCTTGACAAAATGACAAAAACACTGGAGTAAGTTCAGTGAAAACTAAAATGGAAATGGTTCATCCTCTGGGGAGCATAAATGTAGTCAGTAAGAGTAAATCTGTCCGTCATATTTCTTGTGCACGAGTAGGAAGTTGCATGGCATTCGAGATGATCGCCCAAAATATTTGTTATCATCCACTGGGGACCATGAACGTTAATACCAAATTTCATTACAGTCTTTCTGATCATTAGGTCATATATCTTGCCTGGGACTGGTGTGGATGGACTGACTTTCTGTCTTTTCTCTCCTGCAGGGATCTCCGTCAGCATCTCCACCTTCAGCCTTGTGGCCATCGCCATCGAGAGATACAGCGCCATCTGCAACCCGCTGAAGTCCCGCTCGTGGCAGACCCGATCCCACGCCTACCGCGTCATTGCCGCCACCTGGTTGGTGTCGTTGCTCATCATGGTGCCCTACCCGGTGTTCAGTGTCCTCAGGTCTTTCCCCAAGAACAACAACACCGTCGGTCACATGTGTCGCCTGGACTGGCCCAGCCCACCAGCCGAGCAGACCTGGTAAGTTCTGGACCCTGTCAGGAATGTGCATGATCTAGTATTATGTTTTCATCATCAGAGCACTGATAAAGTTGACCGAGAATATTGAGCTATCAAGGTGGCAGGGTCCGCCACATGCAAACAAAGTAGTTTGTTTATACAGTCATGAAAACAAAGAGAGTTTTTATTAGTTTCTTACGGTGTAAAAAAACATCAGGCGATGAAGAATCTGATGATAAAAATTTCACACCCGGAAATACACAGTGCTCCTTTAATCTTTTCATCAAACCTTTCTCCGATCTGATTTTAATGATAGAAGAAAAATAACCATCTGTCTTGCCGGCGTGATTTGTTGGTTCGTTCCACGTGCACGACAGCAAATTGGTAGACGTGCCTCCGTAACCTCGGCGGGAATAAGGGAGGAAACGGAGGAATAGATGGAGTCAGATAGCGAACCGGATCGTCTTTGGTATGTGTGTGAAAATGTTCTCATTTATATTCACTGTTATAGTTTAATCTACATACTTAGTTTCTGCTGATTGATCACAGTGGGAAAACAGCTTGCATGCTGATTTGGTCATTTTTGGACATTTTATGCGCTAAACGTCCTGCACAAACCTCCCGAGCCCCCCCCACTTTTCTCTGAGCAGTACATCGAAGCGGCTTTTGTGTTACACTTTGTCTCTAAATGTGCTGGTTAATCCATGTTTTTCACTTGGTAAAATATCTATAACAGACGTGGAACTTAATTCATTCAGTGCTTACGGCTTCGCTCACCTGCGCAGCTGTAAAATGGATCTCAGACGTCAAAATCTTGAGATTTACTTCGATTAAACTGATTTTGTTGTGAAATTTCACGCCGGTAAGGCTGAACCTTTTACTCCTTCTCCACCGACCTAGAAAGAAATCCGAGATGCTGAGGGATGAAGAGTGTGGCTAATGACGGAGAGAGGGATCAGAAAAATTCTTGTCATGTCAGCCTTGAAGCCCTGGGCGGAGACTGTGAGGGTTGTCACAGAGGTGGTGTCTGAAAAAATGAATGAAATCATAAATGGGAGCCTGTATTTTAGGAGTATAAAGGTGACCAGGCTGCTCCCGTTGAGGCGCAATTAGAGACAGTGTGAAATGGGAACGTTTTCTGGTGTAGCAGGGGTCGGACCAAAAATAATGGCCTGGGACAGAAAACGTCATTCGGCGGGGATACGTGTATAATGTGTCTGCTCCCAGTTTTGATGCCGCAGAGTCCATTTTGCCATCATTTTTGATTAACATAATTGTTCCTCTGCTCCTGACTGTACGCCGAAAAAGCATGGACGAATGAAGCGGGAGAAAGGATGGCTGCTGCAGTCAAAAAATCATCCATCCATCCGCAAGCCCCCCAGAGGACCAATAAAAGCTGCTTTGTTGTTAAAAACGCACCCTAAGTAGATGGATACGCACTTAAAGACCAGATACATTTGAGCATCTACCCCTCACGTATCTGTTCATAAACAACTTTGGGTCCTGCAGGATGGGGTGCAATTAAAATGAAGAGGAGGCTGAACATGGCGCAGCCTTGTACACGTCTCCACTCAGCAGCCTTTTGTGGTCGGAAACACTGTGAAGGATTCTCTTTTTCCTCCGACTGTCTATCAAAGCGCAAAGCTTCTCCGGGAGATTCGAAACAGTGGGAGGCTGGTTAATTAGTCTGCTCGGCGAGGTGGAGGAGGAAGAAAGTCGGGGCTCGGATGTCAAAAGTCCAGATGTGTCACAGAGTGTGAGGCCCTTTCAAGTTTAGAATTCACACTTTGCTTCAGTCCATCACGGCCGTCTTTTAAATTGCTCCACGGTTTCGGGTTTGAAACTTGCATATCGGGAGGTCACACCTTTTCATCTACATCTCACTGCATGGAAATGGCACCTAATGAAGCACTGCACGGAGTTACTGAAGCATGCGTTCTCGGACCGGGATGACAGCCGGAAATGATGGGAAGACGCGTAAGAGCCATAAAGTGGTAAATGAACCAATTTGACGGAGTCAAAGACATTTCATAATTGCCGTGATTGTTCTTTCGCGGGGTGTGCTTTGACTGTTTAATGCAGACTGGAGTTTCACCAAAGGAGAAACACATCATAACAGCAAAGGTAGACGGATGAATAATCTCATTCACTGAGGCAAATCAACCCCGCTGGATACAACAGACATTTAAATAAGCCTGGGTAACACTTTCCATAAATGACAAACCTGGTTATTCCTGTCAGAGTTGAGCATTTTCAGGCTTTTGGACCAAACAGGCAGGTTTTTTGACTCCAGTGCAGATAGTTTTAGAATGTTTCCTATAATTAGGATGGGGTACCGAACCAAATTTACAGTGCCAGTTCACATTAAAACAAACTGTGACAAAGTCTGGCAGGTGGTGCGGCAGGTACCGGTTATGTTCTCGGCGGGTTTAATCACCCGCTGTGGAGCCTCTTTGTCCTGTGATGTTTCCAGTCGGGATGCTTTCTATCGCTCCTCTGTAGAAGTTGACCAAAAGGTTGAACCTTAATCTGCGCTTTTTAAACCCAGGGTGGTGATGTGTGACGACCACGTGATGTTAGTTCCATCCCATAAACTCTCATTGTTGTTCTTGATGGTGGTGTCATCCACATACTTCACAGTCGGGCTCCCCTGATGTCTCAGAGTGCAGTCGTGGGTGAACAGTGTGAACAGGAGTGGGCTGAGCACACAGTCCTGGGGGGCTCCACTAATGGAGAGGTGGTGCGACTGCCGATCTGAACTCTCTGGGATCTGCTTGTGAGTAAGTCAAATATTCCAGTTGCAGAGTGTTGTTCTCAATCCAGGAAGGTTACGTCTCCCAATCAGCTCTGTGGATAAGATTGTGTTAAATGCTGAGCTGAAGCCAACAAACAGGATCCTGATACAGCTGTTCTCCAGGTGAATTCTGAGTGAAGGGCAGTAGGTATGGCATACAAAGTTGAGAGTTTGAGATAAAAAGTGAAGATTTATCTCATAAGTTGACTTTTTGCCTCATAATTCTGACTTTTTAGCTCTATTATGACCCAACATGTGATTTTCTTTTAAATTGAGGCTAAGTATTCATCATTTTTGGCGGAAATGGGCTTTTTAAACTCCTCTCAGCAACAGGTGGACAACAAAGTGCAATGTGAGCAGTACGTTCATTCAACAAGTGAATGCACGGAGCATTAATCACAAAAATGTCTTCCTCCTCGTCTCCTCATCACACGCTCAGTTTATTTGAAGCGGTGTTTGTAGTGCAGAAAATGTTGCAGCACGCTCATGTAATCACATACACCTCCCCCGGTCGTAGCGTGCAGGTGACAGGGCTGCTGTCCAAACAGGCCGCAGAACATGAATATTTATCATGTTTTCCTCATGTGGCCCTCTGCCGCCGCTCCATCCATCTGGGCATCCCCCCCCTTGAGGCAAAAACAAGGTGTCTCCCCGCACTTCCTGACCGCTTTTGAGTTCCCGCAGTATCAAACGGCCAGCTGATGAGAGGCTCGGACAGACGCCCCCCCTTCTTTTGATTTTTTTTTTAATGAGAGGTGTAAGAGAGGGGCTGGGCACAGTTCACAGTGTCGGCCGGGAAGACATTAGAATATCAGAGAGCGCATGAAACCCCCGGCCTCTTCCTCTCCGCTGGAGCTTTCATGTGCTGACGGATGTGCGCCCGCAAAGACGAGCGCTTCTCTGATTGCGGAGAATCAAAAGAAAGAGACGCGGCTGCAGATGGCGAAGACTTACTAGCATCAAAGTGACATTGATACAGTTTTCTTTATCTTATTCATTTGCCGGTAACTCTTTTATGCAGGCTCTTTTGGAATAACTGTGCTTTCCCTCCTCCCTTTATCACTTCAGAGTCTCTACTTGTTGTAATCCCGAGTGGCTCCCACGCGACTCGTTCCTACTTTACGGCCTGCTCGGAATCCTCCGTCAACACTTTGTTCAGTTTTCTCGCCCCTTTACTCAGTTCACTACTTTTCCCTTTTTTTT
>CAEMYA010000158.1:1981181-2006118 GCA_903131615.1 Diplodus sargus | reverse complement strand
CATCGTGATGCAGAAATGTTACATGCTGTATTTTTTAAAGTTTCCAAAGTTTCCACAGAACATGAACCGGGACATTCCGCAGCCCCAGTTTGTGTCCTGGATTTGATAAGAGAAGCCGAGCAAAGCAGATCTTTTGGAAATGTCACAGGCGTCACTTCGCTGGTCTGAGATATCGCACTCCCTCTTCCCAGCATTGCTAAATGTCTGCTGCGTTTTGGCCGAGCAAACGCGGACTGATAAGTCAATAACAACATTAATCTCACTTAGAAAAATAAAATGACATGTGTGAGAGCGAACACGAAACATGCAGATAAACTGAATGTGTCAGCAAATTAAGAAGCTGTTGATGCTGACTTTCGATTTCTGGACACTACCAACCAACAGATACCAGACAAATTAGATGGAATGGAATCAGCATGGAATCCAAATGTTGAGGTGCACAGACCATAAGTTGACTTGAAGTATGAAGACCCATTTTTAAATTGCCTTCGTTGAGTGGCGACCTCTAGTGGCCAAACTGATTATTACGGCAGCAAAGGAGGACGGCAGGAGCATTATGGAATAAAATAATAAATAAATAAAATAAAATGCCTTATGATAAGCTCTACTGCCTGCACATCTACTTATATATGTATCATGATGCGGCTGAATATTATTTTGGGTTAGCACAAGTTAAGCCACGTTATAATAACGTTTTTTTAATACACATTCATAGTAAGTTCGACAACTTCGAGCTGTTAGTCACGATGCCACTAAATCATATAACGGGACCTTTAAGATGGAAGGCGGTTGTGGCAGTGTGTGGACTTGTCGACTCGATCTCCGGCTGATCGCTTTGCCTGGTGAAATCACTCATTGAACCCGATTACGTCTCCCCTCGTTAACACCTACTGTAGTCAGGAGGATGCAGACGAGACGCCTTCGGTATTTCCACCCGCCCTCGCTGCTTTAAGTGAAATGTCACAATCGCGGCAGCGCGTCGCACCGAGTAAGATATTTTTTTTTCCCACCACTTTTCCGAGAGTGGCACATGAAATATGAAACATAATTTCGGTCCCCGGGGAGAAACATCATCCTGTGACTGATCCAGCGGAGAGGTTTTGACTCGAGCTGCCTGCTGGGATGCTGTCAATCATCTTGACAGGCGCCAGGGCCCCCGAGGGAGCGACGGTGGAAAAGGAGTCACATGAGGAAGGTGGAGTGTTTGCAGGGTTCAAGGCACCTGAAACTTCAATATGAAGGAGAGGTTAAAGGTGCAGCACCGCCTCCAGCTTCTGATGCTTATACACCGCCAACTTTTCTTTCTTTCTTTCTTTCTTTCTTTCTTGTCTCCATTTGTTTGAGTGTAGTTTTCGCTCTATTGTCTTGTACTTTGTCATATGTGTCGTCATGTTGGTCGCTTGTATTGCATTATTAGATAAATAAAAATGAATAAATAAATAAAACCCAATTTATTTTCAATAAACAACTTAACAGCTGATGCGTAACTGGCAGAACTCTTGCGTCACTGTGCAAATTTGTGCTTTTCCCCTCAACGAGTCTCACGCCAAAGGTGAACCTGCAAACATTTGACTTGATTATCACTCAACACGTTTATACAGTACGCAAATGTCTTAAATCAATACGTGTGGTTTGCTTTGGACATTTGTTTGACAAGTTGTCTTTGCAGAGCTCTTGCTGGAACAAACACGGCTGGTTAGACTGGGTCGCTCTGTCACGGGCGACCAGAGAGTCGAGTCCTGCTGCGGTCGCTGCTGCTCCCGTCGAAAGTAGGAGCCACTTAACGCGGAGTTTGACCCTCGAACTTGCACTTTTTTTTTCACTTCTGCCCAATTTGCAAAATCCAACCAGGCTTCAAACGCGACGCGCTAAAATATCGCTCTCATTGATGTTAAAAACGTCGGGGGCGGCGCCGGGGGGCTCTCCGCTGACATGAAGGTCAGAGTTAAATGAACCGAGGCTTCGTAATTAGCCCGTTTTGTAGATTTGGATGAATTGGGGCTTGACAGCTCCGGCTTGAATCTGCACCAACATTATGTCCAAAAGCACATCCAGAAAGATAATATGGTTCTTGCTGGGAAATGGGGTTTTTCAGTGATAGATTCTAGGAAGGAATATGACAAATAAAGGACAAAATAGGGTGATAAGAGTGTGACGGATGAGAAATATTTGGAAAATATGAAAGATACATGACGACTAAAGAGAAATATATACATGCAAGGCTTTATCAGTCCTGTATGCCGTCATGTACATCGTGTCCCAGTGGGCATACTGTGTGTGCATCACTCGCTGTTCACAGGAGCAAAACTCCAGATGGATCCAGACGGAAGCACCATATGCACAGGAACTACTTTATACATTACGTCTCCTCCGTCAGACTCACACCAGACATTCCACTTTCAGCCCCGTGGAAGTAAAAAGAAACGACTCATTCCTTGAAAGTACAAAGAAACGTAGTCATTTCCTGAAATTTCAAAAGATAGCGGCTCTGTTCGAACCGTTTACAGTTTTGTCTGGAGGAAAGAAGAGAACACAGAGAGACAAAAAGGCGTTGGAAACTCCTGGATTCAGCAGCTCCTGCATCCAGCTCTTTTCCCCCCCCCTTTTTCTGCCGCTTTTCAGTGTCTCGCTGTCGATTTGGCTCATTTTTCCTCGGATCTTTGATGGAACAGGTAATTATCACACAGTTGAAACTAAGTAGGAACCAGTCAAGTGTTTGTTTACAGTCAGTGGGTGAGGAAGCAAATCAATTCCTTTAATTTCTTTCTTTCTTTCTTTTTATGCCTATACAAAGTAAACAATCAAACTCTCTTTGTTTTCATGACTGAATAAAGAACAATGCAATTTCATACTGTTTTACTGTGTTTATATGTGGCGGACCCTGCCACCTTTCTAGTTTCAGACAGTGTGCTGGGGCCCTTATTTTCCTCCGAGAGCAGCTCGTTTATTCACTTATGGAGAAGATAATTATTTCTGGGTTTGTGCTGTTACCTCATCATATCTGAGTCTAAATTTCTTCTCCATAACTACCTGTAGGTGTCATGTAGGTGAATATGGGCATAAATTATGCAAATACTGAGGTCACAGAATTTGGGGCGGGGCTGCTGACGAGGCGTTTCAGGAGCAGGGTTTTCTGCGGGAGAGAGGAGCTCCCATCTGTGCAAACATGCACAAGAACTTCTAGAAAACAGGAACGTTAAGGGAAAAAACAAAAAAAGAATGATCGGTCTCCTTTAATGTGTTTGGGATTCATGTTCTGCTGAAGCATTTCACTTTCACGAGATAGAATGACCTCAGAGGTGATGACTCTCCTCTCTTCAGTCTTACACTTTGGAGAACAGCACCTAACATCAGAAACAGACTCTGGACTTCTCAGTTCAGTTTGCTTTACAGTTAACAACACGCCCTCACCGCTGCATATGTGGACTTCGTTTATTTTTTACGCTCATCAGATGAAATCTTAACACTTAACTCGAACCACCTCCAACCATCTGCCCGTAAAGCACAGAGGAATTTCATGACAAATACATGCAAAGACGACATGAGGGGTTGATAACATTAAACGCTGGTGCCATCTGTTCCGTGTGCGGCTGCGGCTATGGGCATATTGCATCATTTCTGGCTGGTTGTATATCAATTTATTATTCTAATTTAGTTCTACTCTACGGCTCCACTGTGTGTGTGTGTGTGTGTGTGTGTGTGTGTGTGTGTGTGTGTGTGCAGAGGACATGTGGGTGTTTGTGGGGTGGCGGGTTTTAGCTGCTTTTGTCTAATTTCACACCCAAGTCGTACACAAGTGAAGGGTTATTTTATTGTTATGTTATTTTTGGCTATTATTCCAATATTATATTATATTATATTATTTTTTTGCCACTTGCTGTCAATTGCAAGGTTGCCACGCCAAATCAAATAGACAATCACTTTATTGTCTATTTTACTCTAAATGGACCTGAAACAGGCGATTGAGAGCATAAACTCATTCAGAAATTGTTTACCGAGGAAATAAATCAAGCGAGAAGTATTGTGATTTTCTCGTTAGCTTACATGCAACCCGACTCATTTTTTAATTCCATGTAGTGAGATATTAAGATGACATGGCAAACAGCTGCCTGCCTACACACCAGCAGATATGCAGGCACGTTGGCGTTCATGTTTACGTACGTGAGTAAAGTGACCCCTCTTTTAGCTCTGTTTTTGGTCTCCACCAATGCCCGCAATTAAACAAAAATCCCCGTTTAGCTCATATGCTTCACTCTGTTTGCCAGTTTGCTGCTAATTCTCTTTAAATTGAGGTATTGGTATTTGTATTTCTAGTTTTGCTGCACCCTCAACAAAGTTAATCTTCCCTTTTGGCAAAGTAATTGCAATAAAGCACATTACAGACAGTAAGGGAGGAAGAGATATGTCTGTAATGCTGACACCGCTGCGCTTCAGACACCTGTTCACCAACGGCTGCCTATTTATCAGAGTGCAAATTCTCTTCAAACAGCATCACCATCATGGTAATAGCAGCATTGTCAAGGCCCATTTCACCTGGGATTGTATCTCTATTAGATGAATAATGTGTCCTTGAGATGCAGGACTCGTCCAATAGGGGATGATTCAAGCTGATGTTCTCGCCCGCCGGATCTCTTGCTTTCTTGGCTCCGATTCAAACAGAAGCGTTTTTATTTCCAATGCGTGTTTTGTTCCAGTGAAACGTCTCCGGCCTGCAGCGGGGGGGGTTTTTTGTGTGGAAATCGCTGCTGCTGCTACAACACCGACACAACAAACGCTCCATCCTTCAAAAAGTAACTTGCTTTTTCTTTTCTTTTTTTCTTTTTTCCGAGAGCGCTTTTTCCCTCAAATGTATTCACGCTTTCGTGGCTCAAAAGAAAAGCCCGTTTATGGAAATGAGGCAGAGCAGAGTTCTTTCCTCCATCGCTCACTCACCTAACCGTGAAATATTCTGGTCTCAGAGTCCGCAGTAAAATAATTATCCTCCTCTCGGAGGGGAAAAAAAAAAAACTTCCTTTCAGAGTTTCCTGAGCCTTTTGACTCTATCAACTTTGCCTGTTTAACGGCCAGACAGGCTGTTTTCATTATTCACTTCATTAATCGCTAAACAAAGATTGCTGCCTGATGATCATCTAGACCGCACAAAAGACCAATTACAGTTAATTCACCCAGTAAGTGCACTTTTTACATGCTTCTGAAAGTCTTTTTATTGCCTGTGTTTCATGAGCTTCTCTCTCTTTCCCTGTATCCTTGAAATAAAGGTGCCCATACTCAAAGGACTTTCATTCAGTTATTCACAGAGGGCTTCAGAAAAACATGATCTCCCACTGCGGGACTGCCGAGCGATGATTTAATCTCATTCCTTTTTGTGTCTTTAGACACAGATTTATTTATGAGAGCTTCTTTGGAAAGAATCGCTCTTCGGATGACAGTCAAGACTGCAGCTTTCCGAGCGTGCGTGCCTGCAGCACCGCCGGCAGCTTCCGACTGATCGCCGTGCTGCAAATGAAGTGATTCCAGGGGAAGTAAATGAATGTAGGTTAAGCAAGTGTGGCGCATGTACTGATATGAAGGGGTCCGTCCTTTCTGGGTGCTTTAAGCATTAAGAGAAGTTTTGGGGAATATACTTTTTCACGCAGAATTGAAGAATTGAGCTGCACACACACGTCATCGTCACTCCCTTTCTGCTGCTGATTCAAATCCCCATTAAAATGCAAATTCAACAACAGAATTCCCCAAATGTTCCTCCAGAGAGTGTTACGGAGCGTATTTTATGTCATTCGGTGTTGATTGGTACCGATTTGTAGTGATCACACACCATTGGCAGAAAACTGACAGTGACAGAGGGTTATGTCATGGTTCTGTATCTTGTGTTCTGATTTGTGTGTCTCCTCTCTCAGTTCCTCCCGTGTGTTTCTCCCTCCCTTCGTTACCTCACCTGTTCCTAATTCCCTCGTTAGTGTGTCTGTATTTAGTCTTCGTTCTCCCCTGCACTCCTCTTCTGTTTGTTCTGTCCTTCTCTCAGCCTCTGTTCATCCCTTTGTGATGTTCTGTAGCGTTTCCTCCTGTGTCTCCCTTTTGGTTGCGCTTTGTTTTGTCCTGGTGACTCTTTTTTTTTTTTTTGTACTCAGCTTTGTAAGAATAAAGCTCGCTCTTGTTTTTCCCAGCTCCTGCCTCCCGTGTGTGTGTGTGTGTGTGTGTCTGCTTTTGGGTCCACCTCTAGTATATATTGATCTACTTTTAAGCTGTAAAAAAAATTAAAAACAATAGAATGTTGATGCAAAAAAAAGAGATCGAAGGCGAGGGAATGTGATGTCACCAGGTGGCTTTGATTTTTTTGATTTTGATTTTTGCATGATATTGTCATTGAGGACAAAACACCTTGAGATGGCAATTTCTATACCTACATACTGATACTGAGACTACGCACTGATAGCACCACACCACTACAGGTTGAACCATGAACACAGTAGAGTACCAGGACAATTATTCAGAGTAGAGGTAGATCTAAAGGCTGAGAAGGCAAGAAAAGAAACCGTCAGACTAATGAGTTACAGTATGAACGTGATGTCTCAACAACGTGCTCGCTGTCAGCAGATGAAAGCCAGTAAGGTCGCCATTAAGCCCCCGCAAACAGTAGAATCAGGCCGGGCCGGACCTTACTGTGAGGAGTTTGCATGGTTTCTCATTTATAGGTTGGGTTGGAAACTACATTGTGTTACATTCAGGTTCAGTCTGCCCATCTGTTGTTGCTTGTTGGACTCCAGTTTGCCATGTTGTGCTTTTGTAACCAAAGAGTAGAATGTATTCAGGGCTCTGGTAGAAGTTTAGTACCGATCCAGTTTTATTAACAGTGAACAATTTCTGGACTGAAATGCATCTAACCTCAGTGTAAAGTGTAAAGAGTGTAAACCATAAGAAAATACACATTACCATCATGTATAAATAAAGTTGTATATGTTTACCCTCACAAAGGTACCTGAACATGGCACGTTATCACAATGCAGACAGCCAATGCAAATAAACAACTGGCAAAACACGGTAAATAGTTTGTTGGACAGCTTCTGGCAACTGAGAGGAAACTAGTCAAGAATTCTGAACAATATGTTGAGTTTTTACCTCCCTAATCCTGCGCCGTGCTCGCTGACAGTGAAATGAAATGTCGCACTGCAAAATCATTGTCAGAACAAAGTGAAGCACACTGACCTTTACGATGCATTCCTCGCCGAGTGCCTTGATTGAGATTGCGCCGCACTCCTCAATGCTGACATTTTGCTTCCCACAAGTTGATGATAATATCAGCTTTAATTAAACAAAACGGCAGAGGGCTTGATTATTTATCCAACGCGCTGTGTTTCTGTCACCTGATGTCGGACTGATTAACAGCCGAAGATGTGCGTCGGTGTCCTCCGCTCTTGTCTCTGCTGCCAGAGAAGGTGAAAAATATTTGTCCTCTTGTCTCTGAGGCAACCCGTGTTGACCTTAGAGACGTTTTCAGAGGAAATAAATAGAAGATGGCGACGGGAAAGAACGGGCAATTAAACAGTGCTGTAAGTGTGCATTGAAGGGAAAGTCTCCTGTGGCGTTTAAGTGCCATCAGTCTCTTATAGTTCAGCTGGTAATTATGACTTTCTGCTGATTCTTGGACACAGTAAATGAAAGGGAATGACTCCACGTCCACCCCGTCTTACTCATCTCACATAGTGTCAGTCTACTGCGCGGATATTCAGATGGACCAGTTCGCCTCAGCAGACTGCGCCAGCAGTCCAGAAGAGAATATTAACAGCTTGCCAGATTTCATTAAAGTCGGCTCATGTTGTGTGAATTTTTTCCACGTCTTCTCCTTTAGCCGCTTCTGAAATGAACATCCAGGAAATTCAGACTGTAAACCATCCAGACTGACAATCTGTCCGCCTCTCAAACTCCAAACAAACAGGGGGGCAGTATGTCACCTGAAGGAACACTGACTGCTGCGAGGCGGGGCGGCCGTTAACTAGTTAGCTCAGTTAGCTAAGCAGCTAGCAGTCTGGACTGGGAGATGGGAGAGATATTACTGAAAAGGGCGGGGCTTGCGCTAGCTGGTTAGCATGCTAACTTAAGCAGATATCTCTGCACCACAGCACATCAACAACTTTGAAATAACGTCAAAGCTCTCATTTATTTTAAATATATATATATATATATATATATATATATATATATATATATATATTCTCAATAATGTCCCAGTCTGGGATCAATAAAGTAATTCTATTCTATTCTTATTTGCATTCTGTTGCTAATTTGACTCAGTTCTTGAATGTTTTAAACCTAAATCGTTACATGTTGCACCTTTAACAAAGACTGACCGCCATTAATTACTCTGAATACATAATGAGATTGAAATGTGATGCTGTGTGCTGCAGGGCATTGTGAAACCATCACCTTCAGTGTGTACTCCAACAACATGAACTCGACCTTCTGCACGACTAACAACAGCGTCTGCGTTACTATAAGAAAGAGCGGCGACGGCCCGAGGCGGTCGCATCACACGTGCCTCGTGGGTGCAAACACAGTGTCAACATGTGCTCACTTTGTGTGTACGTTCAATGAAGCGACTCTTTTGCAGCAAATCAGACTTTATTTAAACTTACCTCTTTTAAAAGATGCACATTTTAAATTCCTGTGTTCCCCTGTTATTCCGGTGGGAGATTGAAGACACAAATGTCTCCAGGGGTTTATCTCGACAGAGTGCAGCAGACAGATGGGAAGTGACGTGTGTGTCCAGAGGGCAGCGAGTGAGACTGCAGACTCACTGGACCTCAATGGTTTGTGTGTGTGTGTGTGTGTGTGTGTTGCACCTTGTTTCTGCACTTCCCTTTCAGACAAAACGGATCATGTAAACACATAATTCTCCTTCACTCTCATGTCAAACTGCTTAACTCCTCAAAGCTGCATGTACAGTAGTAACCCCAGCTGTCCTCCCTCAGGCAGCGGCAGCAGCAACAACAAATGCACCCTGTCAGGAGATTTTTTTTTGGTCACCCCTCCAACTCGCTGCTGCAGTGGGGGGGGGCCCGTTGATGGAGACGAGCCCAGGCGTCGGATGTGATGGCGTGCCGAGTCACCGAAGCGTTTCGGGGCGTGCTGGACGCCAGTTTGTTCAATAGATAAACTCCAGCTAGAGAGGGAAGTGGGCGGCAAGAGGACGAGATGTGGGAGGGATGCTGGCATCTCCGACTCATTTAGAGTGCGCGATGGTGAGAACACAGACTGGGCTTTTTGGTGCTGGTTGGTGTTTGGCTGTTTAATTCAAACACAAGCTCTGTTTGTGCACATATACTGTGTATTTCAGTGGATTTGTTATCAAGAAATATCATTTTTACAGATTTATATTTGTCTGTATTTCAGGCTGTGTGTGTGTTTCTTGGCCTGAATAAAGTGTCCATCAGCTTTGGTGCATTAAGAAACTCAAGATGACATTCAGAATTTTAAAATGTCATCCATTATGGATTCCAGGCCATTTTAAGAAGCCGGCACCGATAAAATGCAAATCCATTATACGGCCAGGTTTTCCTTCAGTTCAGCATCTGAACTCGATCACAGTAGTTCACTCAATCAGCTTAGAGCGCGCCGTTACCTGAACACTGCAGCTTCCACTAAAGTTGGGAAAGTTTTTGTTATTTCAGACTAAAAATGTGAATCATAATGTGGGTTTTGGAGCTCCAGACCCTTTTTGTGATAGAAATTAAATTTAAAAAAAATGCTTTGTCACCCTCTCACCGCCTCAAACTGCTCGCTTTAAAGGTGCAATGTGTGGGAAGTTTACTTATAAACTCAAACGAGAAACAAAAGTATTGACGTTTACGTATTGTGTTGCAGAGGTATCGCGTTAAGTTAGCATGCTAACCAGCTAGCCCCTGTAGACTAATGCCAACACACTCCTCACCCCAAGTGTAAATGGATTGGTTTAGCATCGGTAATAGAAAAAACAACACTGTAAGTATTTTGACTAGTTTGTATGTGTAAATATGTCCATAGATTGTACTGCAGTTTGAAAAACCCACGGGCACAAACACAAGTGCTATTGATATTTCTATATGGTTACTTGAGAGTTAGGAGCGGATCGGTTTTGCAGCAAAAATACCAAATATGGAGTTCAGAATATTTTTTGCTTTGAATCAAAGAAGCCCACTGCGTTGCCAGAGCTGACAAAAAAACACAAGCACTCCCCTGGCAGTGCGACTAACTGCACGGCTAACTGAGCTAACAAGCTAAGAGTAGCTACAGTCACGGATGTATAAAAATAATAGAGTTAGCAGCAGTTAGCGGGTGCTCTGGTGATATGCACTCTCTATTAGCTGGAGGTCAATTCTTACATCATGTACCTTTAATTACTTAATGTAGGGGACATATGTGCAATTTATTGTGTGTGATATTGTAAACTGCCTCAGCATTTAAGAGTTAAGGAAAACATCACAATCCTTTGTAAAGATGTGTTAGGGTCAGTTTCTAGTACGGATATTGAGATTACATACGAAGACAGCCTGGTGAGGTACATTTCCACACTCGAGACACAATTAGGAACATCTCGGTGTACCAAAACTCTTTCCTCGACTCTTTTACAAATTTCTGAAAGCCTGCTACGGTTAAAAACTAAGAAAAAAAGAAGCCCATGAGATTGGGAAATGTCAGATCAGTTGACGTGTGGTTTAGAGAGCGAGAGAGAATAAAAAAGGGGGGGAATGAGTGGGAGGCGAGTGAGCTGTGCTGTGGGAGCCGGTCTGAAATGGCAAAAGCACAGGCAGGAAATTACAGGCGAACCCACTTCAACAGCCGCAACTGCCGCTGGAGTCGTTTCAGCAACTGGAAATTGAAAGCACGTTGATCTGCCATAATATTTCATGTCCACATCACCTGTGATGTTCATTTGAATGAATTCCCTGGTTGACAGATTGTGGACAAATTCTGGCCTGTAGACATTTTAATGTGAATACAAGCACAGTCAGGCATATTTTACTGCTTAAAATCCTGTTTTTTTTTATGTTTTGTCGGTTTAACATTTTCACATTTCATTTTGGAATCGTATGAAGGGCACTATATAGTTCTGGAGAGGAAATTCAAACTCGTATTTTTAATACTCACACTATAAATGAGGCACAAACAAACTCAGAAATAATTGTGTCGTCCTTCAAGGCCAGTTTGCTTATTCAAGAGAGTTTGTTTTCAATCAATGAAGATCTTATCGATCTTCCCCAAAACTACACAGTGCACCTTTGCAGGATTTTTAATGTTATTATTATTTTGTCACATCCTTTTCCATCCCCTTGTTCTCTTCAGTGATCACATGATGCCACCTCATGGCTGAACCGAGGTACTGCTTACTTCTTGTGTCATTCCGGGAGGATCACAGTGTGTTTATCAGGGGTCCTGTGCATGAAGTACTGATTCTGATGTGCTTTTTTTTTTTAGTTTTGCACATTTCAAAACAGATCTCTTCCTGCAAATACTCAACTGCTCTCCGCGACATCAAAACCTTGGAGACCTTATGTCTGCAGACATTAAAGCAGCCTTGAACAGACTGCTATCTCACTTTGATCTCGGGGATATGAAAGTGGACGTTAGCTGTCCTTTAACTCCAAAGGTTTCTCTCTGACCGGTCTATCTGTGAGTCCTCAACGACCCCGAAAAACTCCACAAATATTGCCGTTTGCTACTTGATCCACATCAGGATACGTAATTAGTATTTTTTGCTCTATTTTTACTCTTAAACCCTGATCTTAAAGCTGTAGTCTGTAACCATTTCTTGGTCATATTTGCTCAAATTGTTCTGACAGTAGAATAAGATACAGGTCAGCTGTCTGTGGCTCCACCCAGTGGCTGTAAATTGATTTGCAAGAATCCAATGCTCCTGGATCAACACAACCAATCAGAGCCAAGGGGCGTGTCTGAGAGGTTTCAATCATTCTCCTGCACCTGCTGGCAGCCGCCCTCCCTCGCGCAGGCGCAGTGCCTGCTCTCACTCGGTCAGATACGTTCAAGTTTATCCTCAAACTGTAAACAATGGCGGAAAAGCGACAGAGCTGAAAAATGCCCCCACCATTGCCCACGTCAAAGAGAAGAAAAAAGAAGACTGACGAAGATAAGCAGTGTGAAAACAGAGAATTTGGCAAAGTCAGAGAGAAAACAAGGAGGTGGAGGGAGCTGCGGAATTTAAGAACTCAAGAGCAACACAGAGTTAGCGGCTTTTCTGCAGGACCGGTAAGGACCCCTGCTTGATATATGTTTCAGTCTATGTTTTAACCACAAGGCTATGGTGTTACAGTAGCAGTTACAGTTACAGTAATACTCACAATAACGCATATCGCCCTACCACGTTGCAGTTGAGCTACGTAGCTTGTTGCTAAATCTAGCTAGTTAGCTTGTATGCTAACTCCGGTGTTTAGCTTTGTCTTTATGGCCACTGGTTGTTGGCAATAAGTGTCTTTCAAGTCACCGGGCAGTTATAACTTTAGTTTGTGTTCAGTACACTCTAAAGTGGTTAAATTGGTTTAGAGAAATAACGTCACTCATGCTTCAGAAAGGCAGCGTGTTGATTATAATTAGCTGACTGATTAGCTGGTAACTCGTCTACCGCCATGTGAGGAATATTGTTTGTAACTCAGGATATCTACAGTGATCTGCATGAGGCGCTGTCATTGTAATTTAGTTGTATTGGTCAGAAATAGAACAATTGGGGCTTATTTTGTTGTTTGTTGTTATTTTGAATGCGCTGTCTTGGTCTTCTGGCGTCCTCTGTTACCATGGTTACAAGCCTGCTCCTCTGTGGGGAGGGCCTTTGAAGGGAAGAGGAAAAAGGCCATGTCCACTTTTTTCTCAAAACTCCAGACTGCAGCTTTAAGTAGATTTAATCGCCCAAGGGCACTGGCTTTATTTTAACCCTGTGTACTCTTGAGTGGCATCAATAGCAAGGAAGTGAATAAGTGCACCTCCTTAAATTGTTCCTCTAAGTAAAGCCATCATGCTGAAGTGTCATTCATTTCTCTCTGTAGCTAACTTGTATCTACAAATGTTTTTTGGGGGGGCCTTGATTGCACAATGTGTGTTTGTATATACAGAAGTCGTTTCAGTGAGGGGCTTTTTAACCTGACCCCCTGATTGTGTGCTCTATGTAGGCCAGTCAGGACATTTATTTGGCTTTAAGACTACAGTGTAATTGAATTCGCTCATGAATCACGCGGCCTCACGCCGTCTGATCATGACTTGAGAGCATGAACAACATCCCACAGCCTCAAATCAGAAGCTGCTACAGCCTTACATGGTCGGGTGTATCTGGTCGTGGCTCAGGTCATTATGACATTAGCGAGTGAGCAACTTTTACCCTACTTGTACCACTTCATCCTAGCATGTCACATTATTTTGTATATACAATAGTACAAATCAGTGGCAGCCGGTGAAACTTCTTTTTGGGGGGTTGTAGTCTGTAAAAGTCATTTGTCAGATGCAATATAACCAGTACAACCTACTGCTGCACCACACCAGTCTATTTACATAAATTCAAGTGTAAATACTGCCTGGATGTGGTTTGTCTGATATGGTTTTTCCTACAAAAAAAGTGCAATTGCCAAATTAAAATGAAATAAAAGAATGTTTTCTGTATTTACAAATTCCCAGAGGCCTGCTTGTCAAACCATCAGTCAAGAAACAGCAAATGTTTGACATTTTGACAAAATGACTAAAATGACTCGGCACTCCTGATTTTTTCTGTGATGTGCTCCCTCAAAACTGACACTTCATTCCGTGCTGTCTTAGATGTTCCTTTAAACACAGCGGCACTCTGCAGATGTTCTTGTGCCGTGGCATCGAGTTAAGCTACAAAATCCACCAGCCGCTCTGCAAATGCCCAGATTTTCCGAGCGTACGCTTTCATCACTGGCCCACGCAGGGCGAGCTCAAACGCACTGCAGAACTTTACGCAGTCTATCGTTCTACTCAAGGTGTTCCTGTTTTTGTCGACCTCCTCCTCGTCCTCGTCATCAAGCTGAGCTTTTCCCACGTGGCTCTTAGCTTGTTCATGCCTTTTCACTTTTTCTGCAGAGCACTTTAAAATCGGTCGAACCCGACTGGATCCATGCCGGTTCGGTTCCTTCGGTTCGGTTCGGTGTTCACTATCAGACTGTCCTCTCTTGAGGTTCAGAGTGGCTAGGGGGCTAGCTGGTTAGCATGGTAACTTAGATATCTCTGCAAAACATTACATAGGTGTCTTTCACATAACGTCAGGACTGTTATTCCCTCGCATTCTGTTGATAATTTTAGTTAATGTTTGATTATTTTGAATGCAAATTCCTACATGTTGCACCTTTGAATGCTAAAGTTGCTGCTAAATGTGTAAATATATACTATATGTACTGTAATATATACTGTTGGCTAATGTCATGCCAGTTTAATAAGTTGACAATATTGTGTTCACAGCTTGTTTCTTGCTGCCCTCATGTGGCCCCTCAGAGAAATCTGGTTAAAGGTGTAGTACGTAGGTTTTGGGAGAGGATCTGTTGGATGAAACATGAAACATCTCAAATTTCACAAATCAGAAATTTTGCTCTCATTTGGCACAAGATCAGATGCAGTGTATGTAGTACGATCACAAGCTGAATCCAGTGAATGCAGATTTTGTTTTTAATTGATCATATGTTTTAAAAAGCCTGCCCGAGGTGTGAGATCATTTCATTTGGGTACAGATGTTTTTCCCTGTTTGGAGAATATTTATAACCTCATCAAGCTGATGATGCCCCACAGGTGTGAAATCGGATTTTGAGACCCTCCAAGACTAAATGATGTTTTGCACTTGAGGAAACACTGCTGTGTGGAAAGAGGAAAGAAAATGAGTCATTGGGAGCGAGCCTGATGGAAAGCAGACAGGTCCAGAGAGTGAGTGGAAATGAGAAGCGACTGCTGTTCTGGTTGAAGAGAGACAGGGCATACAGTGCTGTAGCTGCTCAGAAAATCTGCTTCATGAGGACATCGTGGTCTGAATTTTTGGATATGATGCTATACTTCCCTCTGCTGGCCAATGTGAGAAACTGAAATGGACCGCAGCAGATGCTTTACTATCTGTTAATCCAGATAGTGTTCCAGAAATCCAAGTGTTGTATATTGAAGAGTCAGTTTAGCTGGTTTATTCGGTTATGTATCCGTGTACTGTGTTTATTTACAGCAGGAACTTCTAGAAATGTTTCTTAGAAATGTTTCACAAGCAATAGATTGTGAACAACAAAAGCAGTGTTGATATTAGGATGTCTGAGTACTACTGTTGCAAAGATATCTACAGAGGTTAGCATGCTAACCAGCTAGCTCCAGCCTGTCACTGTCCAAAGCTGGTGGTGTCGACACCAACACTACCCAGGCGCTCCCAGTCTGGACTGCTACAGTAGCTAATGGAAGCTAAGGCTAGCAGCAGTTATTGATCACTGGCAATACAGAGCAGCACCCAATTTTTTGCTGCATAAATTAGACAGATGGCACATTTTTACGTAATGCACCTTTATAACACATTGACCTCATTCCGGTTCCATAACTGTCAGAGTCAAAGACACCCAGTGAAAAAAGTCACAAACACCAGTAATGTTTAACATAATTTATATTTATTTTCTTTTGAACAAAATGTTAATAAATGTATTTGTTTTACGTCCAAAAAAGATCATGACTCGTGGGACGCATTTTATAAATAATTTCATCCAAGTCTTTTGTAGAAAAAAAAGAAAGTAAATTAGCAAACTAAAGCATCTCTAGTATGACAATATGACAACTTTATCATATTTTTTTCTCTATATTTGAACCCTTTTCTCAATTCAAGCTTCATTTTTTTGTATATTTTTCTCAAGACCTCTTTATCTCGTCTTTTTAACATCCAACTTAGTCCTACTCATCAACTCACACCACTGCTTTAGACAACAGAAAAATGCGGCAAAAATCTCAAAAAACAGACAAAAACTAAGGAGGCGAACAGAAAACACAGTGAGATTCCAACAGTGGGAGGGGGGGAGTGTCGGGGAGGGCTGGGAAGGGTGGGGGCGGCCATTTTGGGATCCCACATCCTCAGAACATATTTACAACAGAAAGGACAAGGGGGATTGGTGATGGTGGCGGTGGTGGTGGTGGCAGTGGTCAGGGAGGGTAGGCGGGGCTCATCTGCATAGATCCACAGGACTCAGATCGTGAACAGCTAGAGATCGAAGGGACGGAGCACAAAGTGTGGGCCTATTACATCCGCTGCTGTCTTCAAGGGAATGTTTCATCACAGTTTGTCAAGGAAAAAACAAACGAACAAAACAACACGTCACACGAGAATACCAAGCAAAGAGGGACCAGAGGGCTAAAGTCTATGAACTGCATTTTTTTTGGGGGGAAAATCCAGAGGCAACTTCCGTTTGAAATCCCGCTCCGATGATGGAGTGTGTGAAGAGCAAAACCCATGTTCGTTAGGCGATGTGAGGCGAGGTAAGGTCAAGCTGTTTATGGGGGAAGGGGAGGGGGAGGCGCTGATACCGTGTTTTTCACAGCCAAGAACAATTTGGAGGTGAGATTTAAATTCCAATCTGTCTTTCACTGATCATTAGAGGCAAAATGAGCTTCAGCATCCTCAGCTTTAGTTCTGGTGTATCACTAGTTGCTCACAGTATCAGATTTCTTATGTCAAATAAATCTTTTCCGTCCAATCTCTTCATTCCTAGCCAAAAAGGGGAGTTTGAACACTTCTTAATCCCTGCGTGACTCGCCCTCGTGTCAGTGTGCACTTTACTGGCAGCAGCCATGCAAAAAACAAAATGAAAAAGAAAAAGTAGAACAAAATCGGATGGATCAGCCCTTGAAAACTCCTCACACTCCTCGCACGCTGACGCTAACGCAGCCCTTTGCTAGTCTGAGACAGACAGCAGTTGATCAGCTCGACTAAGGGTACTTACGAGTCGACAGATTGATTGTTGATTGATTGATTGATTGATTGGCTGGTCACTCGCACCGACTTGGTAAAGCCAACGATAGTGAAGATGCCACAAAGTACACTGACACTGGCTGTTGTTTTTTTTGTTTTTTTTCTATATTGCTCCATTGCCAGTATCTGCCTCACTGGGCGTACGCAGCAGAGAGGCACTCAAAGATCTGGGGCCTCATTTATCAAACTGAGCACAGAACAAGTTCAAAATGTGTGTGTAGAAACTGTCGACACGCCCCCAGAACGCCATACATGGTCATCCACACTTTTAAGTCTTAGTAATCCTAGCTTGAAGGGCAAAACTACCACCTTTTTGTTTTAACCGTTCACAGGTCTTGGGGAGTGCTTGATGTGAAATCTGATAACCTGCCTCCAGTGATGTCACTCAATGACTTAGTTGCATTGTGGGTAACCTAGGTGCCAGGTTAAGAAAGGGAAGTAGACTTTGTGGAATAAAAAAGGTGACATTTCTGGTTCTGCTGTATCGATTTTGATCATTTATTTTTAAGCTGTCCATAATGAGTCTTGCCTACATTACCCACAATGCACTTTAGAGACATCACTGGAGACAATTTATCAGAACACATGCAGCTGCCTTCTACAGCCTTTTCCACTATTTATTTCTTGTCATGCGACCATGATTGATTGAGCATTGATATTGAATTAATGTGAATTAATGGCATAATTCCCTCAAGATCATCATTAATGTGTTGAAAATCTGTGTTTTTGTCGTTCAGTTACTCCATGGTTAATCCTGTACCACTGGGGTTTTGTTGGTCGGGAGCGGTCCTGAAAATCCACATCGTGCATTGCACAAGAATAAATTGATATATTGGATTCTGTGAGTAGAAACAAGCATACGCACGTTAGATAAATGAGGCCCCTGGTGTTTTGGCATCATGCAACTATTCTCTAGTGTACCTGGGTTGTCCCTGCAGTCTCATGTACGACAACTCTGAGTACTCTGTGGCGTTAAGACGAGCCACCGGGCCGCCCGTCTGCAACACCGACTCTACCATATGAGGTAAACTGAACACTTTAGCAACCAGAGAACACCACTTCCTGTCCAGGAGCACTGCCTGGCGACTAAGCGACTCAGCACGAACTCCTGCAACGCCGCGTAAGCCTTAGCTGACCCGTCACTACCTTTCGCCACTTCATCGCTCCTAACTTGCTCAATGGCCCAACAAGTTAGAAGAGAAAGCGAAGCCAGTCTCAGAGCACTTAAGGTCCTAAAACATGTAGGCATGTATTGTCGTAAGGGGTTGAAAATAAGCTCTATTGGGACAAAATACAAGCTGGATATAGAAGAATCACATACATTTTTTGTTTTCAGAGAAACAAGACCCACATGAGTGATGGATGAGCTGGTCCTGGCAGGCCCTTGAGCGACATCTCATACAAGGTAGTAAGACGATGCCTCAGAGCTGATGGAGAGTAGGTAGTGGAACACAGTTGATATGTCAAAACATTCTGGCACCTGAAAAAATGCAGCAAAAATCTAAAGGTAATGATGAGTGAGAGCGCACACTTCATCGATGTCCGTTCTTTTCCTCCGACGTGCCAGCCATACACACACCGAAAACGGAGGGAGAGGGTGGAGGGGAGGAAGGGAAGGAGGGGGAGAGGAGGGACAATATGCTAGAAAACATTTGGATGGAATAGAAACAATGAGCAGGTTTCAAGTGGCAAGAGGTCAGTTCTTTAGGGGGGTGGTTCTCAAACATCTCGGTTCGGTCGATGTCCAATCCCAGCACCCTTAGCTCCAGTTAAAACCCTCCCACTTCCTGTGGTTGATGGTTCATCTGCGGCAGATTGTAGAGGCATTTTCCCGCACGTCTCGCCAGATGTGTCTCTGGCGGCCATGACATTGTAAAAGCCATAATCCTCTCGAGCGACATCACTCTTAACAAGCACCAGATTCAACCCCAAGGTTCACTCCTCGTTAGAAGCGCTCTCCTCCGGCGAGAAAATGGCAGCCACGCCCACCAGCGTAGAATTATGGGAGGCTGAAATGATGATGACAGTGTGTAGGAGGACGAGGGCCAGCAGGCAGATCTTCAGTCGCCCGCTGCACAGTCTCGGGGTGGCAGCGGAGGTGACCGAGGCCCCCTCGGGCTGGCAGGAAGAAGCAGTCCTTTTTAGTGTCCCGCCTGAAGGGTTGTCCATTTTGGAGTCCCATCGGACGTCGCAGCACTCCGCCTCACTGTCTGATAGATGATCTCCCAAGAGCCCTGACAAAGAGATGACACAGGAGAAAAATGCTGACTTTTTCCTGCTGTACAGCACGTATCTATTAATAAACAGAGTCAAGGTGGTTTGGTTTGCTGGTATCAGTAAAAATCATGGGCTGTCATATCATGGGACGCGAAAGCCAGACTGTAGCTTACTGGTAACCATCAACCACTGACAATTATAATTATGAGATAATGGTAAATGCAGTTATTATCACTGGCAGGCTACTCAGCATGAGACCTACAAAAAAATATGACGTGTTTAAATCTGAGGCAGGAAACTCACTATTGACCGGGAAGGCCCCAGATTTTTTCCCCGCTAATGTTACATGAAATTGGCAGGAGGAGAGCTCGTGAGCTGTCAACAACTGGTGAACAGCAGAGCCTGGCAGTGTGTTTTGGCTAACGGAGCTAACGAAACTAACAGCTAACGGCACTAGAAGAGCTAAACACAGCAGGTTTGTGTTCTGCTCAGAGAAACATGAAGCATTGCACAGTGAACTGCAGTTTAATGTGCCAACGCGACAAGTTTACAGCCAATTTACTTAGCATAGCAAAGCAACTGAGCATAGTTTGGAGGTAAAAGCATTTAGCTAGCAACTATAGATGATAAAAACAAAGTAAATACACAACATTTGGATTTTTGGGATGGTTTAAATTCACTGCCGGATGGTTAAAAATGTTTTTCGTGAGGGTCCAGTGGTGAGAGGGATTGTCTGTCAAAGGTTTGCTAAAATCGAGCTAACATTAGCTGCTGGTTATGCTAAACCAGGCAAGACTGCAGGAGCACAGCCTGTGAGTGCGATGAACTGAGAAAGAGTCTTCATTTGCATTTCTAAAAACAGCATTTGTTCAAAGCATCGATCTTATTTGCATTGAATAGTTTAATTGCAGCACAGTGAAGTCATCTCATCAAATCAAAATCAAATCATATCAAATCAAATAAATGTTATTTATATAGCCTATATTGCCTCAATGGGCTTTACAATCTGTACAGTGAACAACATCTTCTGTCCTCAGACCCTCAATTCGTGTGAGAAAAAAAACCAATGTTTTTTTGGACATCGTTCTGCGCTGTCGATACGTTACTGGACCTCAGTCAGTAGCTGTGATCGCGACACGGAGGACCAGACTCAGTGACCCTCAGTTGAACCCAAATTACAGTCCACGGCCACACGCAGGGTGACGCATCGCTGCATCTGTAGATGACTCTGGAAGTCTTAACGTGCCAGAGTGTGAAAGGAGCTGTCACTGCGCTTATCTGCAAAGGGAAGACCTCACTTAGCTCTCACTGAAGGAGAGCAGAGCAGAGCAGAGCAGAGCAGTCGAAGGACGATGACAGCAGATTTAGGAATGCCTGATACGGCAAGAATAAAACATATTTCTGGACTTAAGACTCATCAGGAATTGAGATTTATATTCCATTTTTTTTAAAAGCAAAATCTTTCCCTACGTGTTTTTCTTTGTGCCCTCTCCTTTACGTAGACGTAATATCTCAAAATACAGTACCGTGTTGCCACAACTCTTTTCCCCTCTGGCTAAATAAAAGGTGATCTTTAAGTGTGATATAAAAAACATGCTTTCGTCATGATCCATTCATTATACCTGGAGAAATTAATAAGAATCTTACAATGTCCATTGTCCAACATCCTCCACTCAAGTTTTGTGGAAGTCTGTTCAGAAGTTTTTGTGTAATCCTGCTGACAAACCAACCAGCCAACAAATAAACAAACAAGACTAGTTGGCAGAGGCAATTATGAATTTGGGTATACATTTAAAAAACCTCCCACCCTTTATTTTCTTCCCCACTGTTAATTTTTCTATAGTCCCTTAGCTCCTAAAAATTCAATGCCCTCTCATAATTGCCAGCACAGGTCCTCCCTGAGCAGAGGCATCACCGGCCAGAATGAATAAAAAACACCAGAGAGGCTGCGGAGGGCCGCACAGATGACGCTGTAGTGTTGCTCAGCTCTTCCAAATGACTTGTGTGTTGGCATAAAGCCAGCGTTGAGTCCTCTGAGGTAGAGTCCTTGGTGAGTACTACTGTATAAATTGCAGTAAATATTGAGAGACAGGCCAAATTCAATTCATCAATGCATTGTTAAAATGTCCTTGTCAGACCTCGGCTGTGCTCAAAAACGCCACTAGATGTCATCAGAAAGCCTTCAGAAACACCTCACCCGTTCTCCTGGAGGGATGCTATCCAGTAAGTAAGAGGCACACACTGTGCATGAATTAATACTGTGCGATCATTTATCAAATGCCGCTCAGTAACATAAATTAAATTAGGAGGGCTTCTCTGAGGCGGTTGAGAACGCAAGGCCGCACAAACACCCACACATGCAAACACACACGGCTGCTGCTGCTGTAAACAGGAAGTAACAGGACAGTGAGCGGGTGATAACCTGTGCAGATGAAGCTGGGGCTGCCGCCGTGGATCAGGTCGTCGTTGTCAGGCAGGATGAATGGACAGCTTTGCTGGACCTCCAGGCAGTACTGGTGGCACGGTACCCTCTTCTGACAGGACTGCTGGGTGGTGGGGAAATACTGAGCGCACAGCCAGGGCTTATAGGCCGTCTGAGGAGGAGGAAGAGGAGATGACATTAATAGATGCTGGTTCATGATCCACTTGAGGATTGGTGACAGTTGTTTGGCTCCCTCTGTTATTAGCAGATCTATACAAAAGTCTTTCCTCCATTCGTCATCAACATCTTGTCCTGTAAAGTAATTACCCGTGTACTTAATATTTATACTGTTCCAAAATGTGCTGCCAGTATTTCATGTATTAATGACAGCTCAGGAGATTTTGGTGAAGGTTGGACTGCTCGCAGGGACGCCGGATCAATCCTGCTGCAGAGCATTCACCAACAGAAAGTAAAGCATGCCAGATGCAATGAAACAATTTGCTTATTTATGGGATATGGATTATGAAAGGCTTCTGCAGCAGTCACAGGATGTACAACCTTTACAATAACTTTTATTATTAAAGACGTTATGGCAACTAATGGTTATTGTCATCAATTAATCTGCCAAGTGAGCAAATAAGACGATGTTAAAATAGTGAAAAATGGCAGTCACCATTCTCAAAGAACGCTCAAAGACAAGCAACATTTTTACATTTTTCAGGCCTTAGCTGACGCAGCAGGGACCCCCCACTTCATAGTATACTGTACACAGTTCTGTTGCATTTTAAAGTGGGTCTGCATTAACGTGTGGGGCGGCCTATCATGCAGTGTATAAACAAATCAGCATTAGTTGTAGCTTGGCTAATGTCAGCTACAATGAGTATACGTGGTTCTGTCACCTGTAACATTTGTTGCCAAGTGTGTTATGTGATGCCGTGGCTTGGAGTTCAGAAGAATTTACTGCAGGACATAAAGTATAATCTCATTTTTTATCTAAGCTTAATCAATTCTTAAAATCGTTGCTGATTAATTTTCTTCTTAATCAACTAGCGGTGTCAGCACTTGGGCACACAGCTATGGAGTGGCTTGTCAAAACACTCGAAGAGCCTTATATTTAATTTAGTTTGCTGTGTTTATCCAAGTATGACAATGCAATTCAAAAGCAAGTGGCACCAAATACCCTCATCAAACTCAAGTTTCGGTCCTCTTCCAAGTTAAATTTGCTGTAGTTCACTGTGAGGCAGAATGTAATACAAAATTCACAGACTTATGTGCATAAGGAGACAGATGGTGACATGTAATAGCCAAAGCCTCCAGGCTTGGAAAGCTTAGCATTACAAAATGAACCAAGGGCAAACCACAGTCTGGATTCATTCTCGTTTTTTAGATATTTCTTCAAGTGCTTTTAGTGGGATTAACACAAGAGAAGGGGAATTAAAGCAGAGAGCACAGACAATCCACTGTGCAGGGACTGCAGTCGGATTGTTCAGCCAAAGTCTTTGCCGACCTGGTGGGATGAAAGGTCATCAGAATCTGCGCTCGACAAACGGCCTGCGTGTGAGTCTGTGTGCGCTCCGTCACACGGACTCACAATACATCTTGTTTACTTGAATACAAAAAAAGTCACAAGCAGATAAAGAGCAACAACCCAAACTTTGGATCTGAAGAAAAGTATGATTAAGTATTAAGTATTATGTATTAACAACTACTAAACTACGACTTTAACTACGTATGCTACATGCTAGCAGGTCTGTCAGGCTGCCCTTAGTCACACTGTTACTGAAGTCAGCATGCTAAAATGCTCACGACAACACAGCTACAATGCTAATGTTGAACAGGCAGCCTGTGATGTTCACCATTTGAGATTAGCATTTTATATAGCATGCTAAAACTAACTAATTAGCAACCGCAAAGTATTTAGGAAGCTGCTGATTATCAAACTTTTTAGGAGTTGTGTTTTCAGTAATTTGTGATAATTAGCCACAATTGCTAGAGCCATTACTCAATTATTCTTTCAAGAGAAAATTAATTGTTAGCTATTTCGATAATCAATTTATTGTTCCAGTCATTGTTCAAGCTTCCTAGTTGTAAGGATTTGCTGCCTTTCTTTAACATTTATGATAATAAATGAACTGTTGGTTGGACAAAAGAAGCAATTTCATGATGGAAAATGAGATGAGTATTTTTGACACGTTATAGACTAAACGATTAATAATTATCCCTAATCATGCAAACGATATAGGCAGGTAATAAATAATAAGGTTTCTATTTTGATACAAGCTACAGAAATCAAGACCTTTGCATGTTTTATGCCATTTTAAATGTGAGACTTTTCGTGGTTTCCAGCCACATACGTAAGTGACCGTGTCACTCTGTGTCACCAACCAGTGAGGCAGTCCTGTGCATGCCGATGCAGTGCCTCAACATGGACAACCCACACAAGGTTACTCTGTTGTCAACGCCAACAACGTCGACTGTGTTTCCTGTAACTGCATGGCAACACAGTATGTCACCTGTCAGCTCAAGGTCTGTTCAGTAGATAATGGAGGACATGTGTTACTATTAAATGAAGAAAAAGCAATCGAGATAAGTCATTTGACTACCTGACACATGGAAGCAAAATTCGAGTCATGAACAAGACGAAACAAACCATCAGTGGTTGTGAAGTCGGGGGATAATAAAGTGTTGAGATTGACTGATTTTACATCAAAAAGTTGCTATTTCTTAATAAATCAATGTTAAAGGGGGCCTATGTAGTTTTGGAGGAGAAATTCAATCTCAAAAGAATTTTAACATTAACAATAATAGTAAGATTTTTTTTTAAATAACTTAATACATTTTGCCAAAACCTGATCATCTTATTTAAATGTAAACCAAAAGCGTGATTAGTGCAACTGAATTATGTCACATCATCTCATTCCTGATAAGCCCCGCCCACTTCAAACCAGTGAAAAAAAGGGTTTTAAGGGCCCTGTAAAGTATGAATATGATACATCATCGTAGCAACACTTTTCTCAACACTTCCTGGAAACTACTTATTTACATTTCCTCTTTGTTGCTAAAGTTTAGCATTTAGCCACCGACAGAAACATCGCCACAAACACCAATCCCATGGAGGAGGTTGTCACCGTAGACAACACACTGCACACACAGTTAATTATCCCCTGTGTTATTTAACCACAGAGGAGCGTCTACGGCTCGGAGGGACGATAGTTAACTGTCATTGTGGTTTTATAAGTGTCATGGATGTTTGGTTAAATTACACACAGGACCTCCACAAGGCTAAAACGGTAAATCTCTTCCCCCCCCCCCCCCCCCCCCCCCCCCCCCCC
>CAEMYA010000158.1:1962160-1980025 GCA_903131615.1 Diplodus sargus | reverse complement strand
TGTGTGTGTGTGTGTGTAAATGTGCGCGTGCGTGTGCTCAGCGTGAAAAGGGAAGCGTATGAGAGCAAATCGAGTTAGTCAGGAAGCAGGCCTGGAGTCTGATTTGATCAGTCTAATGTGTGATCAGTGTGAATGGGAACCTGGCACTCAAAAAGCCTCTGTCGCCATGCAGCTCGGTCTGCTTCAAACAATGTACCGAAGCCCAGAGACACAGACAGGAAAGACACCAAGCTGGCCGCCGTTTCCCACCGGGGCTTCACGCCTGCAGCTGGTTTCAGCCCCCCAACCTGACAATTTGTACACACACACACAGCCCCTGTAGGTGTTGCATCGGGCCAACACAGATGACATATCAAAAGATGGAATCCAGGAGCATGAGCTCCTGGTCCTGTTTCAGACACGTGCGTTAACCTAGAGATGTAAAATATGCCGTTTTCCGCCCGTGCTTACATGCAAATCTTTTGAAGCCTAAAAATAACATTTAAAAATTAAGATTCAAACGCTGACGCTTTGGCAGATAAGTGTCAGCAGCGCTGGCATCTGAATTTCACCACAGTAATTACTATTATATAAGGAGCAGGCTGTAGAACAAGTCATGGACAACTTCTTATTTTCTGTAGCATGCAGCGCTGGTACTCCTGGGCCGGCTGCACCTACAGGCAGAAAACACTGTTCAGAGGCTTATTTGAAACCACAGATGACTCTTGGTTTGAAGTAGATTGCTTTTTTGTTTATATTATACGTCTTTATGCACAGAAACATGTCAAGAAACCGCAGACTTTTGTCAAGAGTCCAACCTAAACTAAAGCAGATTCATAACAGCGGTCTTAAAGTCAAAAGTAAAGTGAAACTTTAATTCTCCTCACTTTCCTGTAAAGAAACTAGAGTGATAATGCAGCTTTTGGATACAAATGGATAAATGAGATACAGTTAATTATATATTTCAGGACACAGCATCTAAATTTCAAACTTTTGGGTTTGTTGTTCTTCTGACAACAATTAACTACCATGGTACGCCTGCTTTTGGAGCCTATGGAAACTAACTGGAACTGGAAACTAACAAGTAGGTTAACCTAGCTTAAACGCACAACATGTAACTTCTCAACAGCTGGCCCGTTCTGGAGGACAGCTGACAGATCCTCTGGAGAAATAAACACCCAGAGTCACATTGGACTCTCTTGTAGGGGAGAACTTTTTTACTTTTGGGTTTAAAAAGTGGATTTATCCTCACTCCTGTTAATCAGCCTAATTGCAGCAGACTGCAGTCGTTGGGTATTTATTTACTCTAATATAGTGGGTAGTGGACAGATAGTGGGAGCTAATTAGCCTAGCTTAAGAAAGAGTGGAAGTTACTTAACCATAGCCTGCGTGTGCCCATGTGATGTTTCCACTGCACAATACTTTTAATCCATGCTATCTAAACACCTGCAGAGCCATTCACAGCAATCACCGTAGTCCTGTGACATTACACAGATGTGACAATGTGACCGCAACATGACCTGACAACCAGAAACACTAGTTTAATCATACGATGGAACCAAATTTTCGTACACCCAAGTGTAATATTAAATTCTTTTCTTTGGTAAATGTGGAGGTCAACCAAAAAACTGCAAAAATCAACACTGATGATTTATGGTTTATGCTGATTTCTTGAAATGATGATACTTTGTGTTTCTGCCTGGAGCATAAAATCACCGACAGGTTGGACAAATGTGCATCTGACGCCTTCAGGGGGGGTTCTGCCCGTGTGCTGTCATGTAGCATCAATCAATCTGAGAGCGAAAAACATCCTCAAATCAAATAGTGTCTCAACAGGGAGTGTGTGCGTCTGAGTGTGTGTGTGACGGTCACACTATTTCATAATGTACTGCTGTTACCAACAGCAGGTAGCGAGCTGTTACTAAATGTAGAAGGATGAGGAGAATTAACTGAGCTGCTTTGGTGCCCTGTTTAATATAAATTAGCAACCGCAGACAGAAAAGTAATGTTTATGGTTTAATGAGATGAACCCTTGTTTAATTCTACAAAGGACTTCTCGGTGCCTGGCTTCTAGGGGGAACACTGCTCAGCTCAGATGGATAACACACACCCCCATGTGACTTCTGTGTTGTAAAAGCGGGTCAGTTTTGGTCATTCCACCAGCATCCAGCAGCTCACAGGCAGCGGCTGTCGCAGGCTGACAGCTCCTGTAAATCTGACGTGCAGAGAAGCTCTTCCTCCATTCTGCTTCGCCCCAGCGCAGGGCTTCCCCTCTACATCCCCATTCACACGCCTGTCATCTGATACAGAGAGGACTGTGGGAGAGCTCGTCTGCAGACAAGAGGAAGCCACTGAGCAGCAGAGAAATATAAGAGTTCCCTCAATATTTATTCTGTCGCAAAATAGCCACCGCCTCGAGGAAACGTCACAACTACAGGGACTCCAAAGCAGCAGCCATAACATGAAATGAAATGAGAGAAAAACGAACCTTTAACCACCACAACTTTCCATTTTACATCTGTTAAAATTAATTGGAATCATTTTGATGCTTCTGAAAGGGTGATTTCCTCTTGTTTCTGCACAATGTAACTTCAGTAAGAGGGCAGACTCACACGTTTACTTCAACATATACGTTTTCAACACATAACGTATGACGTCATGAGTTTTGTCCAACAAGTAGTCTAGTCGTTATGCTAAGCTAAGCTAACTGCCCGCTGGTTCAAGCTTAATATTTATTCATACCGACTCAAGAGTGGTATCAAACTTCTCATCTAAAGCTGGTCAACAAAGAAAATAAGCAAATTTTCCAAATGCAAAACTGTTTTTAAGAAGTCCTTCAGCTGAACCCTCGTGTACATCGTTGAAGATACTGAAGAATAGCCATCTTTGCAACCATCTTTTCAAATATAGAGCATTAAACATTTGAGTTGGTGCTATTCTGGTCTTTAATGACACTGTCTCAAATGCTTTGAGTAAGACGTGAGTGTTAATTACAAGCCATAATGATGTTTAATGTCTGTACAGTGATGTAGTACCAAAACAACTGCCACACATTCAAATCAGTCTATCCACGTTCTCCCCTAAAGTGCTAAGTTAACTGTACTCGTGTTGGTTTCAGCTCCCAGGTATGTAGAAAACTTTAACTCAACACACCACCAAGTATCAACACGCTCTTTCTTCCCATCAGGACGATGTTGTCACGCGCACACACAGCAGCTATGAAGTGGAATGACAGAGGCGGCTATAAAAAGCATATGAGTCAGCTGCAGAGTGAGATCCCAGTTAGAAGCTGAATGACACAGATCATTACCACTCGCACAAATCACAGTCGGGGTAGAACAGGAAGCAGCTCTCACACCTGGACTATTTTCAGGCATGTTTTATTCCTTTGATTCGACTTTTTTTCCCCACCTAGAAGCAAAATGTACTGAGTGTGCAAAAAAACGTGATTCCTGATACCCAAAAATCTCAAGTCAGGATGTTTTCGGGGTGGAACTCCAGATTGGGTTCACGTGGTCCACAGATTGAAAGAGCGTTTTCTTATTCTACACACACAACATAAAAGAAACATTGTGAATTCTGCCAAAATGTTGTTGACAGGACTTTGATGCACTCACAATTCGAATCTCAGCGGCCGCCTCTGGTCGCTGACGCAACCCTCGGATAATCCAGCCGGACAGGGATGCATACTGGTGTCTGTCTTGCTGCATTGATGTTCCTACTTATTACATCCCATTCCCTGGTGATGCAACGTATCCAGGCGCTGTGTGTGTGCTGCTGGAAAATGACACTCTGAGGCAGAGCGCTATCGTCAAATTAGATGGTTTGCAATTTCAGTGCAACCCCCGTCTACCGGCCGTGCACTGTTGAAAACAAAAAGGGTAGAAGGGAGGACGACAGGATTTTAAAGATGTCTGCTTTGTGTCTGTTTCTTTTCCAGATCTGTTCTGGCCAGGGAAGTTTGAAACTGAGGAGGAGAAGACCAAGCTGTACTTCATGTTCAGACGAATGACATCAGGCAGACGGGCTGACACTCCACACAGAGGGAAAAAAGGATCACGAAACAGCCCCACAGATCAGAAGGTATTTGAACTTTTCTCCAGGCACGATAGGAGTCTGACAAGCATCTACAGAAATACGCGGCAACTCCCACGCCCATTTAAAGGTTCAGTCTTATCAAAGACGGGGTTTTCCCGTCAATTACGAGCAAGTTCAGTTTAACTGCATCGTTTTGCTTTAAGAGAAGCATATATTCAATTAAGTTGGCTTATATTAAATGAGTTATTAAATAAGCCAAAAAGTTGTCATTATATAAATTACTGCACAGGATCACATGATAGAAATTCATATTTTTATATCACTCTTTCACACAACTGCTCGTGATATATCAACACAGCATGACAACGACATAATGCAGCTCGCTGCCGTGTCAGATCAGGACAGAGTATCAACGTAAAGACCTGAAGAACTCTTTGTTGTTTTCTGTGGGTTTGTCTCCACACAAATATTGAAACATACACACTCACAAATTAAACCAGTTGTCCGACGCCGCTCTGCATCAGCCTGTTGAAGATTAACAACAGCGCACACGCTGCAGATTGGCTTTAATCCACAACAGAATGGAGTTGTTTGGAAGACTTAGACGAAGAAAATCACTGCCGAAACCAGAAGGAGAGGAATTTGGCAGGAACATCCCGCTACTAGAAGGAACGTGTACTGCAATTCTCTAGGTACTGTGCTTCTTTAACACTGTATAATGGCTCAAAATGAGGCTTTTTCTATTTCAGAGGAGTTTCAGATACATTTGAATACTGTGTGTCATCTGGTTTTTTGGCTTGAAAGTTTTTCTTGTGATACAGTCTCTACATAATCCTTCCGTTTGTCGTTAAGATCTTCAAAACCAAAGTACCACTCACAACACAGATGCACATTCTGGTCTTGACGTGACGTTGATTAGCGCTCCATCAATAGTATTGACAGGCCTCCAGAGGCTTCCAGAAACCCTGAACCTTTTAACTGGAAATGTCATGTAGAGTACACGGCATTATGGGGTGCCAGAGCTGGATGATCTGGATCCACCAATCAGGACACAAGGCCAAAGATGCCATCCATTTCCCTGAAGCGTGTTCTGTAGATCAGTTCTGAGAAAACATGATCATGAATGTGTATGGCAGGATTTGTTTTCAGCCCGGTTGAGCGCACAGGCGCAGCCCGTGAATCTGTGAGATTACAAAACAGGTAGATCTATGAATTGGCTTTCCATCTGTTGTGGGAAACAAACCCAATTTCCAGCAGATACGAGATTGTTTCCCAGGTTTGGTTTCATGTTGAGTAGATTAAGCCGCGCTCTGGTCGCAGGATCCCATTTGGCTCGGCTCCAGCTCTGCAGCTCTCCTCTCCAAAGGTTTAAAGAATTCATTTTCAGCTGTATCAGAGCTCTGGGAGGCGGCTGAATAGGTCAGGGTGGCTCTGCTTTCTCTATCGATGCAGAGGCTGCTGACTGCAGGAGGCCTGACCTGAGCACAGGACATATTGACTGAGCAGACCTCCCTTGAGATGTCGCTCCACGATAAACACAGGAACATAAATGCTGAGTGGCTGCTTTCAAGCTTTGACACAACAGGAACCGAAACAAACTGGACCCAGTTCAGCTGTACTGTTCATGCTACACATTCGTAAGAGAGCTTTACTTTTATCAGAGCTGATTCAGAGCTGGTGCCGACGTACTCAATAATGCTTTTCTTGATTGATTTGTTTGCACTCGTTCACCTCATCTTTGATTCTGAGGTCACTTTTATCCTCTTTAAGCAACACTTCATTTTACCAGTCTGTAAATGTCATTGTAAGCCCCAAAGGTGCCTGAAATTGAAATTGTCCAACATGGCTACGCTCACTGCCAACAGTAGTAAACATCAACACACCGCCAAACATGGCTATCCCTGTGATCTCTCAATGAAGGAACGTGTACATTAGCCTAGTCTCACCTGTAGCTTCTGGTAGCTAACATCAGCTAATGTTACACTTTTTATCTAGAGACGTTTTTGGAAAAGGTTCATATTAAGTCGATATAATCTTTGTTCACTGTGTTATCCTCATAATAGAGTTAATGAACTTGCACAATTTGCTGACTTCAGGAAACAATGCACGAGCAGAATGCCATCGTGCGCTTTTCAAGGTAAACACTGTAAATGACCGTCATTACCAGCCGAGTGTTGGCAGTAATGACAGAGGAAAAGAGGAGGAATGGCCGGCCTGAGGGGGGGGGAGAGCAATCAGCATATAGATTTATTAGGGCGAAAGGGAGGGGAAATGTGAGAGGTCACTGCTTGAGTGATGGAGGGCAGATAACTGTGGTCAAGACCCCGATCCTTATGTAACACTGCCGGTGTCAACATTAACCTCAGTAACTACCTCAGAAAGAGTGAGGGTGTCGTGATCATTAATTCAGGAAACTGGAGCCGCTCTGAGGCGAGGGAGAAGTTGCTGTTAGCATCCAGCTAACTGTGTCTGACTCCGATTCAGTGAAAGGACTAACATCACACAGTTCGGGCAAGGTATCAACAAATGAACTCAAGAGTGTAAAAGCAACAAGGCCTCGACATAACACTTATTTACTGGATCCAAGTTTGGAATGAAAGCATGGCTGCTATGTAGAGCTCTGGTACATTATACCTCAGAGCTATCCTGGAGTGTAGGATTAATATACAAGGACAAAATGGAAGTTTAAAAGCCAAGGGGCCTCCCATTCCGCCCACAAGCTCCTGTGATGATACACCCTCCCCCCTCCTCCTCCCACATCTCCCCCATCTTTGCAGTCAACATCGCGGCCTTGAAAGCCAAAACTCCTCGAGTCGCCGCATGAGAACTTTTTTTTTTTTGATATCTCTGGGACATATTAGGGCTGTTTTGAAGCGTATAAATGAGATACAGTCCAGGATTGAGCGATTCAACATCTGCTGTTATAACAGCAGAATAGTGTTCGGGAGACGGGCTTCTCGGTGCGACAGCTCCTCACGGCACAGCAGAGCAGCTCTCCACTCAGGTGGCCACTTGGCAGATCAGATGTGAGGATTTTGGAGTGGGGGTCAGGCAGGAGCGACATCGGGACTGTGGGTGTAGCGGATGGCTCTGTTAACTGTTTGACACCCTCGGCCTCTTCTCTGCTAAATGCAGACGCTCTCTCAGACAGATCGGTAGAGCCCTACAGACGGGAGGAACGCTTATAAAAGACCGAAAAGTCATTTCTGCACGGCAACTACGATACTGCCAGGGTTAAAGTTATGGTAACGTTGGGCAACTAAAACACTCGTGGTCGGGGAAAGAGCTGCAAACAAACACTGCAGGTCTGTGAGAGGATGCAAACGCTGGTCTCCTGCATTAAAACAACATTATGTAACTTTCTCTTTGCCTTAAAATAACAGCTTCCAAATCACTTTGATGGTGCAGTGACGAGTAATACAGCAAATCGTGTCCCTGCCTCAGCCACTGTATCTTCCTATTGCTTGTTTCTGCACTGTATGACTTTGTTGAGAAGCATCACACCCGTTACATCTCACAGTATCAACAATCAATGATTTTGGTGAAACTGGATCATCAGAGTTTCCTGAAAGCAACTTTTAACTGCTGCGTACTGAAGCTAGAAGGGAGCTCTGCTAGCTGACTCTGCTCGCCTCCGTACACAAGGGATACACCACTTCCTGCTTTAAGGAACAAGGAGGGATTACATTAAAGAGGCTACACATGATCAGCGGTCACTAGAAGAAATACTCCTTTATTGTAAATCCATTATTGATTGGACACTGCAGCTGATACGACTGATCACACGTGACCGCATTCTCTCCTCTGTAAGTCTCCTCTGAGTCCTCCTTCCCTCCTTCAGGAGGCAGCGTGTTATGTTATACCATAACAAGAAAGAGAATAATGTTTGAACAACGTTTCTGTATATGATGTATTTTCTCTGCACACTCGCCGTCTGCGCCACCACTCGTTCTCTCGGTTTTCTGTTTTTACGTTCGCACAGCCTCGCCATAAGTTAAAGCTTTATTGTTCACAGGTAGGCACCGACGTGAAACAGCGTTTGTAATCTTTACATAAAACAAATATGAATTTCTGTCAATCACGCGTATTATCCGATCAGATCTTTGTTCATCTTGGAGGAATAAACGTGCAATAACTGTCGGGTACACTTTTAGAACAACACTGAATGAGTGATGTTACAATTACAGCACAGAGAAGAAAAGTCCTTTGAGGAATTATACGTCAACGATTGCTTTGTTTTCATATCACATCTGCTTATCTCAGGCTGAGTAATGATACACTGCAGAGCCTCCAGCCGGTTCTTACACTTGTACAACAACAAGTATAGTGTGTGTGTCTTCAGCCTGATATATCTTCCTCCTCTGTGCCACAGAGCTCCATTGTTGTCCATAAAACTATTAAAAAACATCAATGAGTCACACTGTTGCACTGGGTGACATGTTCCTTCATTGCCATGAACACACACACACACACACACACACTGTAGTTTATTTTTATCCCACAAACATCATCCTGCTGACATTAAGACTCACTAGAGCATTAACGGTGTATTAATCCGCAACTGAAAATAGTCCCTGACAAATGCTCTATATCCACCTGTGTGTGTGATGTTTAATAAAACAGTGACTAGCAGTTTTGGGAAATTATTGAGCTCTTTCAACATCAAACTTCAACTTCAACACATTTACATCTTCAGTAGGAACTCAGAGCCACGAACAGATTCGGGGGGGGGGGAATATTGAGAGACGGACTGACTAATGGAATTTGTTGACAATATAGATCTTGCATGCATTATTCAAGGCGACATAATAAAAATGACCTCCCATTACTGTTTTGCAAGTCACCCAAACATTGCTCTGCTGTGCAGAACTTTTACTGTAGTGGCTGAAGTTTAACCTGCAGGCTAGAAAATCTAGCTGTGGAGTAATTAAAGCGTCCATTACAAAAGGACATTAAACAACAAAATGCTCCTGAGCATCACAGGCATTCAAAACTCTACTTAAATATCCAAATCTGGATCACTAGGGCCAGTACTTTTTAGCCCCCCTTTTTTATTCATTCAGAAGACAGTGCTGTCAGGCAAACGGACACACTGTGCTCTCATCAACAGTGACTGACAATTCATTTAACAGGACAAAAATCATCCTCAATCATCCTAATGGGCCACACGGAGCTTAACAGAGATTCAGACCTAACCTTTTACCTAGTCCGCTGTATACATGCAGACCTGGTTTAAAGCTTTTGTGAAAGGACACGTGAAGAGAGGGGTACCTTACTGGGGAATAAGGGGGAAGCCGGATAATCCCATTAGTGCCAAGTGGGGAGGAATTTAGATGTGATCATCTGAAGGAAGCACACAGGATATTTGAGTCACCTGGTCATCAGTTTTCTGACACCACCAGATATGGACAATGCTACCGAGTTCTCCTTGAAAAAGGGCACAAAACCTTTGCAAAGCTCCTGCATTTTTTACATTCGAGGATGCAAGAAGGTTGGGTGGGAGCATCGCATGGAGAGAGCAAATCGAGTACAACTATGGAGATCCGGAGGTTTGCATTTAGCCGTGCTACAAGAACGTCTGCGACTGACCTGTCCGACCCTCTGATCTGTGTGAGGACTGTGGGTCTCTCGCTCCCACTCTGTTTCAGAGATACATACTGAAATTCAAATAGCCCGTGGTGGCTGGGATATGCATTTAGGCTTATATCTGTCCCTGTGAAAATAATCCATTCAAATACCTATACAGACAATAGGACTGTTAGACTAATTGATGTCATGCCCATAAAAGAATGGGGGTATTAGTGTGACCCTTAGGTGTTTCACAGGAAAAAAACATCCTGCTTGCAACATCTTCATTTTCTCACAATCACAAAGGCAAAGTAATGAGTGTTTTTACTCTAATTAAATTCTGGTTGCTCCATTATTCCATAAAGAGGAGAACAGCTTGGCAACTAAATGCAATTCATCTCCAGGGAGGTTATAAATATAAATAGTTTTAAGACTGTCATTTAAACACATCTGTGTGTTTGTCTTCTTTTAGGAAACACTTTATACAGTAAAAACAAAAAAGGGATACTCCACAAAATGTACCTGTTTTCTAAACAGTTGTATAATGGCCTTTGTGGCTTTAAAGGGGATTTTCCCTTTTTTTTCTTTTGGGATAAACATATATTTCTCAATATATAAATGAGATGTATAGAAGTGTATATATATGTCAGCTTTCATAATTGTAGCAGCTCTATAGGGGCTATATGGAAGATTTCTAGTTGAAAACATTAAAAAATGAACTAAAATAATAAGCTGAACGTTAAATGTGTGTATCTATTGGATGCAGACGTGTCTAATTAAGTTAGCATGCTAACCAGCTATCCAGCTTGTCAGTCTTGGTCCAAAGCTCTTGTGCGAATGGTGCAAACACCAACACTTCCCTGTTCGCTGAGCTCGCAGTCTGAACTGCAAGCAGCATGCAGAGGTATAATTATTAACATGATTCCCTTTTAGCTGAGAATGTTTTCTAATTAGCACTCAACACAACATACCAGTGAAGCTGATGTCAATGTCATTATTTCAGAGGTGTTATTCTATATATAGACATTTGAAACTGATGATGGTGCTGTGCATGTGTGTACCAAACATCATGGCAATCTTTTTAATAGTTGTTAAAACAGATAGAACAGTCTCTACCATGCTGCTCGTTAGAAAATACATTACAAATAGTCATCAGTTGCACATTGCAGACAGATAAATCCGCTTGCTAACATGCTGATGTTTAGCATGTTTATGTTTACCATGTAGTTAGCTGGGCATGTTAGCGTGTCTACATTTTCTCATTAGCGCAGAGTACAGGTGAGGATAATGGGAATGTCATTAGTTTTGCAGCTATTTGGTCATAAACCAACGGCAGGGAGTCACCATCATTTCAGTAAATACTAAAGCGACGGACTGATTAAACAGTACTAGCTACAAATCAACAGAAAAAAAATCTAGGTCCCTAATTGAAATCATTCCTGTACACAGAGACAAGGTAGCGTTAATTACAGTCATCACCCTTGATTGACAACATTACTGAATGACAGAGAAATTACTTTGCGTGTCACCTATAATGGAAATGCCACCGAGGTTAAATGAGGCCCATTAATGTGTGCTAACCTGCTTTAACCCCCTCGCGCCTGGCGCGTCTTCCCTCCCTCCTCCAGCCCTGCTGCTATCTCATGTGATCTGCTCTGCTCCCGGTACAGCCGTTCACAGTTAAAACAATATGGAAGCGCTGCTGTGCACTGCAGCAGCTAGTGGCCTCCCCTCTCTCCTTCCTGCCTCATTAGCATGCAGCTCAGGGATCTGCCCATTCATAAAAGGCCCGTCGTGGAGTGGGCCAGGCATCTTGAGGGGACAAAACCCTCTCCAAGGTCAGCATTCACAACTGCTGCAGGCAGGCACAATGGCGTAAGTCCCACGTGAGCGCTTTCCGTTTGCGGCTCTCGTGCAACCTAGACAGGTGAACAATGCGACGCGCTGCAGCGATCTGTCAGTCATTAATGCACACGAGGCTGTCAGGACTGGAGCAGACACACACACACACACACAGTCGGCTAATATGAATAATGAGGCTAACAAAGGCAGCAATTAAAAGAAGCATGGGTGATCACAGGACACTCGCGCAGAAACCGCATGCAGACTGTGACATAACTGATTTAGGGTTGAGGCAGTCTGTTTATCTATGTGTTGTCAAGGAGGAGGTACTGTGGGATGAGTGAGGGAGAAAAGCAAAGCAACAGTGGGTCCCATATGAGACTCTTCCACCCGGGGAGCTGTCATAATCCCTGCTGGTTTGATGTATACACACACAACACTGGAACACAACGGGAAGCAGCATATTTTTACCTTCTACGTTGGCAAACTAAGTCGAACTTGTTAGCAATCATTTGCTTATTTACATATCCAGTAGCTATGAAGCAACATTAGCATTCATTAGCAACATGGCTTTCTTTGTCTGCCATTTAGTGCGTTGATGGTAGCGTGCTAAGGTTTTGATAAGAGCGGCATCTCTATTTGCATCTATGGGAGCTGCAGAATGAGGTCATTAGCACGAGGTCTGTCAAAAGCTAAACGCTAACGTTACCATGCTACGTAAGTGAGAATGCTAACATGCAGAGGTATTGTGTTTTTCAACATATTGGTTCAGCATGTTAGCATGCTAAACTATTATGGAAGGGTCATTATTTATAAGGGTACAATAGTATACATAATGATGCTAAATCAACCAGGACCACATTTCGGTACCTGCAAATGCATCTTTAGAATAACGTCAGTATCTTGATGTAATTAATTCGCTGTGGAAAAGTTTTTTTTTTTTTCTTGTTTTTAAGTAGTACAAGTTGTTCAGCACCTATCATCGAGATCTTCTTGAGATTTTCTTGACAGGACAGATTTGTTCTTTCTAACCTTTCCCTTAGAGGAAGATGCATTACCACACACGGATCCATCTGTGTTGAGACTTTTTTTTTCAGGGCCCCCTGATCTGAGAACTGATATCCTTGTTGTTACACATCATTTACTGCGGAACTGCAGAACTGTCCATGTTGTAAGGAGATAACGGATGTAGAGAACGCAACTTTACGCTGGTCTAACAAAGTGAAAAACACATACAGGGGCTTGTGGCACAATCAAACCGGTTCAGATCGTAACATGATGTCTTCACTGAGCTCAGGCGCTGCCCTATTTCGGTCGGAGGAGCTGCCCACTATCAAATGAAGGACGAGTGAAAGCGGAGGGCTCGGTGCAAATCAATAGGGATCAACCTCTTGGTATTGCTGCCACCCGTCCCTCCGGCTCAAAGCGAGCTCAGATCAATGCAGATGTGTGCGGTTGACAAGGATCTAAAGAGGGAGCACGCTGTGGTCGCTGTCCTCCTTTCCACTTGCACACAACACCGGCTAAGATTAGACTTTCAATTGGACCTGGAGGGTGGGGGAGGAGACGGATTTGTGCACAGACTTGTCAGTGATTGTGTTTTAAAATGATTTGACGTTACGGCCGTGGTAGTAAAAGCAGAGAAATAAGTAGTAAAATTGGTGGTAGTAGCACTAGCAGTAGAGGTCATAGAGGGTCAAAGAGGAAGACGAAGTAATAAAAGCAGATAGAGTTCAGTTCGAGAGACGTCATATGACCGGTCCAGCTGCTAAAACTCCCAAATGGAACTACCTGGGAGGAACAAGGAAGCAGACACCTGCGCAGTTGATTCGTCATTCTTGTCAAACGAGTGTGTTCTGTGTGTAAACCTGTGGTTGTTTTTGTCTCATGCTGTGATCATAACAGGTGGGATGTTTTCTACTTGGAGAGATTCAAGCAGATTCATTTCTGGTGGGAAACACCAACACACTTAATGTTTTGTGAAATGACAAGTCCTGGGGCAAAATGAGCTGTGGGCCTCTACAGACCATGTTTACATGGTGGCCGTTCAAAAAATGTCTTTTTACCACTTAACCATGAACAAGCAACTCAAAAGATGACATATAGTGAAAATCTGGAGCGACACTGGGTCATTATTACAAGGCAAAACGAAAAATGTATAACCTGTTAGCTAACATTAGCATTCAACCACTTCCAAGCTAACATTACTGTTTGATTATTTCCTGTGTGTTTCACTTCCAGGCTTCAACAATTGTGTCCAAGATGTGTGTTGATATTTATTAACTAATTTCAACCATTCCTATCATATTATGCAACACTATCAGATAGTTATTTTAGGAAGTGCTTAGATGCTAACGTTAGCTTTTGTCTGACTGTAGTAAATGGGTAATCAAATATGTTGTGTTACCTTGAAGTATGGCCTGAAGTCCCTCCAGATTTTTTACCTTCCAGCATCTTTTCAGCTGCTGATTAATCAGGAAGCACTGGGATGATTAAGAAATTGTCAGATTCCCTACATTTATACATTATTCAACCTGTAACACAGCAGTACAACCTTTTTGATGCCAAGGGAAAATGGGCTCTCCAAGTCTCTCACAATGTATATATTAGTTAGAAATGTGTAATTTGCTAGATTAATTTATTTATATGAAAGCACAAGATAAACTGTGACAGAATAAATGCTTTAAAGCATGATTTTACCTTGATGCCCCCTTACAACATGGGGCCACAAATACTGAAGGTGTTCTTAGCCCTTAGAAAGTAATAAAACTAACAGAAACTGCGGCCTTGCTTGACACAAAAGGCGATAAAGCAGCATGCTGAATCTTTAAATGCCCTGGAGACCATTTCTCTGTCACATTAAATGTTAATAACTGAAATGACAACAAATAAAGTGAATAAATCATCTTTCAGTATTATAAATAAAGGTTTAACACTCAGAAACTCTGATAATCTGCTTCATCAGGACTGGGTGGGTGTAGTTTGATCCGCTCTGTAGTGACTAAACACACAAACTGTCATCAGATTCTGATTCTAACGTTGCTAAAGCCTGATCTGTGCCACCTTGTCTCACCACAAATGAGCAAGAACAGCAAGTGAAAAAAGGAAGTGGAGAAATCTGTCATATGACGACCAAACCTGTCCAAACTCAAGAAGCTGACTGAGAAACAGTTGCTGGTTTTCTTGTGGTTCTTTTGGTTTGGGTGTGTACAATTTGAAAAACATAACCTTTGGCTTCGGGGAACTGTGATGGACATTTTTTTCACTATTTTTCTAGACCAAATGATTAATTAGGGGAATAATCATCACATTAAGCGATGACAGAAATCACAGCGCTTATTCTTATCACTTCTAGAATTATGTGTTTTGTTTTCATTTCATGGTCGAAATGTGAAGATTTTCAGTGGCTCAAGCTTCGTATAAGTTCATATTACTGATTTTCTTCATCTTTATGATTGAATAATGATCTCATTTCTTTGGGTTTTGGGCAGCTGCTCGGACAAAAAGGACGTCTGAATGTGTCACGCTGGGCTCTGGGAAATTGCAATGCATATTTTCATTATTTTCTGACATTTTAGACCAAAGGACTAATAGATTCTAGAGAAAATAAGGGGCAGATTCATCTATATTCGCCCTTATAACAACTAAACACCATATTTTTAGACTTTTCATAAAACTTTTTACGAAAGCAGTCAGATAAACAGTCCCGAGAACTTTGATAGTTCCAATCATTTGAATGTATCAGCAAGTATACCTCAACGCCCGAAAATACAATATCTTGAAAGGGCTGGTGCACCTGAGGGCTCCAACATGATCATCTGAATAGACGATAAGGCGATGGGCGATAACAGTTGTGCTTTTATACTGCAGACCGTAACATAAGGAAGCCCTCCATCAGATATTGCGATGACATGAGTGGAGACCCCAGACAGTTGTTGTTGCTTTTCGAGGATTCGGGTTTAGTTTGGCGTCATTGTTTCCTGATAAACTGCTAGCCGAGTCTGACATTTTGGTTCACACACTCGGCATGAAAAAAGAAAAAAAAAATGCCGCTTTCAAGTCGGCATTAGTGCGTCGGCCCGGGTTTAAATGTTTTGAGCCCGGCCCCGCTGTCAAGATGAATGGTGGGTTTTTCACAAGAGTCAGATGACGGAGAATCCCATTGTGAGGAACAGCACACCGGCCGTGTCTGCTGTGTGATGTTTCACCTCAGGCTAGAGGAATCAAAGCACCACCTGCGGACCGCGGGAGCCACTCCTGCACAACAAACGCTACTCTCCATGTCAAATATCCTCACTTGAAAATGTCAGAGATCTTCCTCTGGCTTTGGATACAAACACTCCCTGTACCTGCCTCCGCTGTTCACAATGTAGGGATCGATTTGGTTCATGTTTGTCCCACTTGCCAGCTCAGCGTACACTATAATCTTGCCATATTTACACAGATTCAATGTACACCTGTCTGAGTCGGCACACAACTTGCCTTCTCCGAGGCAGGTAGCCATTAACTCAACAAGAGCTCGACATTATCGCTTGAGTCACGCTGCACTTTCAGTAACACTGCCGACCACATATACAAGCAGGAACAAACCTATAATCAAGAAGGTGATGGAGAAGGGTCATTGTTAAAGAAATGATCCGCTTGACTAAATGACTGTTTTCTCTCCAAGTGCCAAGAGGTGAGCTCGACGGAGAGGGGGAAACACCAGCCCGAGACTGGCAGAGGATACAACATGAAATCACGCGGAGGAGAGGAAAGAATAGGCACACGTGGAGGCTTGAGTGAATCAATGGGAGCCTTCCTCAATGCCTGCTACTTGATGGCAAGGACAGGTGCTGCTGGTTTGACTATTTATCAAGAAAAAGGCTGCCAGGCCAATGCCATCACCCTGTGGAACATGACTGCATATTCTAAAGCTGGCATCTGCCAGGCCTTGAAGTGAGAAGTCGCTTAGGTCAAGCTTCACCAGCTCAACATCAGTAAAGGCCTTGGTATGCAGAGATTACAGATGGGGTAAAACGCTGCCAGAAATTAAATATCAGAGTTAAAGCTTCAGCTATTGATTATTTTCAATGCTGGTTGATAGATTCTTTTCTCCAATGAAGGTATAATTTATAGAATATACCACATTTTGAAGAGTAACCGACAACTTCTGATCTTGGTTAGCTATCCTTGCCTGTTGGCTAATTAGCTCATGGCCCAGTTAGCTGTTGAGCCCGTGGCCCGAGAGTTTGTTTGGACCAGGACCTCTGATTACAGGGCGACAGGGCCCAGTTCAACTGGATTTGGCAGCCTGACGTGAGAGGGAACCTGGCTGGACTGGAAACCAAACTGGGACTGACAGCCTCCAAGACTAACTGAGGTCCGGTTGACAACAAGGATATAGTATGGTGGCGATTTACAGCTGCTCTGACCAGGACAGTGAATTGAGGATTTATTACAACCAAAACTGTGGTGACTAGTGCCAAATGACAAACTAACACTGTTGGTGAGTTTTATTCAGTTTAAATCATGTTTAACGATGAGTGAACAAGGCGATTAAGTTCATCTGAGTTTAGTAAAACAAAGAAAGTGTACAGTTGTATTCTTCTGTTATCATTTTTCACATTTTTGCTCGAAAAATTACAGAAATGATTCATAGATTATCAAAAAAAGATTTTTTTGACAATCAGCTTATTCGTTAATGGAATAATTGTTTCAGTTCGTCCACAGAGCAATTTGAACCATATGGACTGCTATAAAAACCTGTGCAGCAAAGCTTTACACTGTTATCCTAAGACAGTGAAACCCCACTTCATGTTTGGCTGTACAACAATTAAAGTGCAGCAGCCTCCAGCTTCACTGTGTACACTAAGAGTGTGTGCGAGTGTTTATACAAGTAAGGACTGGTGGGGTCTACAAACATGTGAATTCTGGATTTATCTTGCTTAAAAAAGGCTGTGTTTGTCTGTCTTTGTCAGGATTAACACAGAGAATATAAAGGAAAGTGAATCACTGTTTGATGAACACACACACACTTCAAGGGATTCAGATTTTTTTGTGTGTGTGTGTGTGTTTCCCCTCCTCTAAATTTAAACAAGGCCCATATGTATGTGGGTCTATCTGAGGCTAAATGCATTTGTATATGCAGGCAGATGGCCTTATTAGATTCGCGTTCCTGACGCCTGTGCTTGTGTCCCCGCCACTGGTTGGCTGAATGGAGGCCATCTGGGATTGGCCAGGGCTTCTGTGAATGGAGCCGGGGAGCGCCATTCAGCACCGCGGACAGCTCCGCGGCGGCGCGGCGCGGCGCTGAGCGCAGCTGCGGCGGCACACGGCGCCTGGTTTCCCGGACACCCTCTCCAGCCTCTCTGACCCCTCCTCGCTCGCTCTGTTATTAGCTTGTAAACAGTGCGCCGGCTATCAAATAGCGAGCCCGGGCCTAGCTAACACGAGGCC
>CAEMYA010000158.1:1921586-1947760 GCA_903131615.1 Diplodus sargus | reverse complement strand
GCCAGCTGCCGACGGTGGCCAGAAGGGTGAAGCTGACATACATAACAACCAAACACCAGTACAGTGTGCGTACGAGAGCGTGTTTTCAGTACAGTATGTACCCAATCACACGATGCCTAATGTGCGTTCCCAGCAGTTGTTTTATAAACAGAGCGAAAAAAAAAAAAACCCAATCCCTGTGCGCTTGCCAAAGCCGCTTTTTGATGCACAGCCGCCTCAAGGCATGATTGAACTCCTCACCACATAATCTTGCACAAATGTCAGGAGAGATGAGGACAGGGAGATCCTGTTCACCTAAATTGCAGAGCACAAAATATTGTGTTGGGCACTTTTTCTTTTTTTTTCAGCTGGCAGGGCAAGCCAGACAGTACCCAGCGACCTTCGTCTAAAATTAGACCAGCTTCACACATCGCTGCTATTCCACACTGCGAGCTGCCCTCTCTTTTTTTTACCTGTTTAATAGCTGTCTGTCTGTCTCCACACTGTCATAACACGCTGTGTCATAACAGCTCTCCCTCGCTGTTGTTATGAAATTGAACTTCCAATAAAATCCCCGACCGTTCCCCGCGCTCATCAGACTGGCTGGACAGCTGGCTGACCTGTGCAGAGGTCTTGTTCAGTTACATCATGTGGCATAACAGCAGAGGGGTGGAGAGGTCACCATAGTAGCCCTTCAGTGACCCCAACGTGGCCTCAGTGAGGTAACAGCCTCTGCAGCAGTACAGTGAAGGAGATGGACTCACAAAGATTGTCAGGGTTAGATTACCGGTCTTATAGGTAGCTTGAAACTGTTACGTCACGAGAGTTTACTGATCAGATGCTAGTTTTGTCTGTTATTATGCTCAGATTTCACAAGTCTTAGTTCAATAATCTCCCGTCTCAAAGGCTCAGGTGTCATTGGGCCTAATTAAGCCACGGAAAACTACAAAGCCTGTTATTGGGTCTGTGATCAGCATTTTTGATTTGTGTGTGAAGGGAGGTGTCGGCTTACTGCCACACACTCTCACCCACGCTTCTTTCCACTGACACCTAAGTCTTTGGAGATTGGCAGTTGCCCATTTTGCTGGTGTTAAATTTAAGTGCTTTTGACACCACTGATCACGCCATCATGATTCATCCCTTTAAGCCCTGGGCTGACACATCAGTATTTGCATTTTGAAAGGTTCCTCTCTTGTCATAGAGGAAATTTGTGGTCCAAAGATTCACTGGGATGTGATGTGCCTCAGGGCACTGTTCTGGGACTGCTGAAAGTTTCCTCTAAATACTTCTCTTGGGCCTCATTACTCGCAGCCTTGGCTGAATTTATTATTAACTATATATGGATGATACTTGACTTTATATTTGCAAATGCAAATTGTTGCATTACAAACACACCTGATCTTTGAAGAAATGATGCAAATCAAGCAAATGTTAAAACAATTAGTTAATTAATTGATAAGATAATGATTACATTGAAAACATTTTAATGTAAATAAATATTATTTTTTTTAGAGCTACAGAGCCTGTAGAAAGTTGCGGGATAAAAATATATTTTCCTTAAAAACATTGTTATGATCAGTGATTTAAGATGTTTATATCTTTGTAAGAATTCTGACAAATAATTCTAATACTCCTAAGATTTGTCAGCCAATAGTAGAAGGCTGTTTGTATCAGGTGGTATCTGTGTTTGATCAGCGATGTACAGTCTGGGTAATTATGTTATGTTTGTCTTGTTAGCAACATTAGCTAGCTTTATCATTATTAGTTAACTTTCTCGGTAATGTTATTAATTTTGCCATCGCTAGTTAGCCATCATTAGCTAAATCAACATTAGCTAACGCTAGTTAAGGTTAATGTTGCTATCACTAGCTAGCTAACATTAGGGCGGTACAGTATGCTGGGTGCAGACAGTAGAACTCAGTCATTGTTTAACAGTCTGGTAATGTTAGCACCATTAGCTAGCATTAGCAATGTTAGCTAGTGCACAAACTGGCACCCAGTTGTGGGGGCAGACGATTCAAACAACAGCTGCATTGTAATGTGAATGTCTTGGAAGGGGGAGATGCAATAACACCTTTAACGTACAGAAAATGAAAATGTCTTCAGGTTTTACACTATTAGTAGTAAGATGTTTGAAGATGTGTGAGGGGCAAAAATGCTGACATTTTACAGATCAATTAATGAATTATTTAAACCAGAAAATAACTGATGAATTCATGGATCATTAAATTAATAGTAAGTTGCACTTCTGGTATATGACACAGCAGCAGCAAAGGCCCTATCTAAACATGCTTAGTGTAACTGAGACACGTGTTCATGTTATTTAACATAATCCTTCAATACACAAGTCGTGTTTAAAGTTGCCATTCAGCTCCTACAGAGAAAAACTGAAACTTGAATGAGTCATTGTTGAGTCAGCCAGCTCATTCAAGTACAAACCTGATTTACCTGTCTTTTAAATACACATGTGTTACTATTGCTGTATGTTGTTATCCAAACAGGCTCTCAGCATCTGAAGCCTGTGAGTGACCTGTAAAAGCAGGATGGAAGTTATGATCATGTGAAATGAAGCGTATCCTGTTTTTCTGGGCAACTTAAATAAACATAAAGAACAAAATGAAAGAGGCATGAAATATAAATAAACAAATAAAACTAATACGTTAACTCTTTTAATCTGACTGTGCATATTACAGATTTTAAAAATGTACAGAATTAATAACCTTTTTTTTTTTTTTAAAAGCAGCATACACGATTTGATGTGCTTAGTACAGGAAGTACTTTCTGAGACAACTCTGTACATTAGGTAATCTTTTATTATCCTGTGTGCAAACAAGGGCCATATCTGTATTGTACCTTTCAACATATTTATTTTCCAGGAAACAGTAAATGTAAGGTTTAATAGTCTATCAATCTGTCCCATCCATAATCTTTATCTGCTTATTTTTTTCGCTCGAAAATGCAGCAGCAACGTATAGACCAAGGCTGGATTAGCAATCTGGCAAAGCAGGGCTGACGGTGACCCGGTCGTCTATGAATTGATAAAGAAAAAAAAAACAATAGGTGCACAGTCTAAAACAACTTCAGCCATAGGGGTGCTCGGAGCTGAATGCTAATTTCATTGATTTCATTTTTATTAATTTGCTATGTTTTCAGATGAGGCTGATCTTTGGGTTTGCATGAGTCTTACTTTTGTTTTTGTCACAGAACACTAACTTGACTCCACTTACTTTACATTACTTTCCAAATAATTATATTATTTAAGTTATTATCTATCACATTCACGGTTATCAATAGGTTGAACTATAGAAGATAAATAAGCACTTTAGCATTCATAATTGAAAATATGGGTCAAATGATTTAAAATACAATATATGCATCTGTATTACTTACAATAAGATGATTCACATTTATAGTCACTGAAGCACATTTTGCATTACACCTGACCTATAAGGTATATACGTTGGCAGGTTTCACTTCCAGAAAGGCCATATAATCGATCACGCTGTATCCTGGACATTGCGACTGCTGTAATTGTTATCCGTTGTGGTCTCATTATCGTAAATGTTTTTCTCTGAACCCTCTGAACTCACTGATAGAGCGTTCTGCTCCCGTTCTGATGGGTCGCTGTTAACTGTTAACGTGTCACATCAGAAGCCAAACACACATACAGTATCAGCTGCCACGGAGAGCCCAGCAAGACAGCACCCTGCGACGCGTCTTATGTAACTCTGTGCTATCACCGGCCCCGCTTTAAGGAGCAGCTCTGCTCAAAAACAACTTTTACATAACATTCAAATTAATGGCGGGGTAATGTTCTGTGGGGGTGTGACATCATGTCGGACACGCGGGTCAACTTTGATTCAGACCCGGGGAACGGTGCCAACGCTGTGAATCTTGATCCCAAGCACCGTTAAATGACATGACATGAGCTTTGAACTGTTTTGTCCTGCGTAGTAATCTATTTATTGTTTAATTCTCTCATAATGGTCCAGCCAGAAACCAAACATACAGCCCCGTTGCCATTTCCACACAAAGGCATCAATTCAGATCCTTTACGCTCCTTGAAATGTTAACGACAGGATGGGATTGATTTCTTTTAACGGCGTTTAACGTGCCCACAGGGAACATGAATAAATCCCAGATACGCTCCCATTTATGTTGTTTATTTCTCAGAGGTATTGGCATGTTTATGTTGTGCTCAGGCCGGGACTTTGGCCGCCGGTGCACGGTGCCAATCAGAGATACTTGCCCATCTCCTTAATCCAATGAGTAAATGGAGCAACCGCAATCTGGTCATTTGTAAACAACTGTTAAGTAACAGTCTCTCCCTGTCCGCTGTAGGAGCTTTCCTTTATTCACTGTGCATTTGAATTGTTTTATCAATGATCTGTTATTCTAGGTTTCTAATTTCATGTTACTTTACATTGTGAAAAGCTCTTCGTGATGTCGTCTCTTCTCCTTATCGATCCTTTCATCAAGGCATTTATTTATAGTTTTCTAGATTGCTCTCCTTGAATAACAGTTGTACAGCTCAGCAACACTAATTGGCAGGTGTGCCAAGCTTTTGAATGAAAGAGGTAGCCAATATTAACATCGCGTTTATGTACTCTAAGCCAATTGTTAGCTCGTCTGGCTAACTAGCTTAAGGCCAGTAATCCACTAATAACGGAGTGTTGAGCAGGCTATTGATGAACTACATTCATTTGTGGGGTCATCTGTGTTTTAACTAGTCCTGGATGCTATCAACAGTTTATTCCTCATCTTAACAGCCTGATTAAAAGTTTAAAATATGCAGTTTGAAAAATGATAAACACATGTAAGATAAGTAGAGATGGTTTTAGCTTCTGACTTCTGACAAAGACATGTGGGTCGCTGCAAGTGAGAATCCTTTTACCAGGTTCTCGTTTTTTTAACTTTTGTCATATTCGCTCTCACTTCAGCCTCAAAGAATACCTGGCTAACTACTTTTTTTATTAAGAAAAAGTAGTCTGTGGGGTTATATTAAAAACATTTTATTGGATGTAGGAAAGTTTTAGCCGCCAGCAATGTTCCCCCGAGGTAGCTAAAACATTGAAAATCATCAAAAACATCAAAGAACTGAATAAAGGGAAACAAATTGGAGCCTTTGATTGGGTTCTAGTTTTAAAATGCTAACTTTAGCCAGATTATCTCATCATCTAGCGATTAAAACCTGCCAGGAACAGTTCTCATTTCCGTGACTAGCTGTTAGCATATCCAGCTAACACATTACGGTTAGCATATTATCAATGAACTTTATCAATTAAATTATCAATGTTTTTGTTTGTCGAGTCATAAAATGCTCCATCTTTGTTGAAGGCAGTCCTGGATGCTATCACAGTTTAAGCTAACGTTACCAGCTGTCCTGCTCTCTATTGGATGTGTGACACTCCGGACACACTTCCCACGATAAGTTAGTGCTACATTCAACACATTGGTCTCAAAAGCCCCATTAAAAGTGGAAATATACAAAAAGGTATGTGAGCTGCACAGTCAAACGCAGTTTAAACCTCAGTCTTTCAGAACAATGTCATATATGATCCATTTAGACCATTTTACAGGGTTTTCGCATGGCTGACTTTTGAGGTGTCTTCCGCTTTCCTGTTTATGCTCCATGAGCATGTTTTTTCTGCCGTGCAAATGTTATTTTGATGTCAGACATGAACATAATAGGATTCTGTGTATCATAGAGCAGGTTGCCCCTTTGACCAAGGCCACCGTTTTTCTGTTTTGACAACAATAAGCCGTCTGAGTTCACCTCCCAGCTCTGGCTTTCTCCTCAGTAGGGCAAAAACAGGTGCCAAGTCCATGTTTTGTTGGAAAAAAACAAAACTTTGTGAGTTGACTGCACGACCGCCATGTAACAGCTCTACTCATAACACATGCAGGTGTGTCTTGATTAGTTGTGTAAGCATGAGGCGTGGAATTAAAGGTCACACTCTGTTTACAGCAGACTTGCCATTAATGCTCAGATAATCTCTTGTTTATTTTGTTTATTGGGCACCTTGGTGCAGCCTATCACAGCCACCCAGAAGAATTGTTTTCGGTCCCACAGCTGGTCATCGAGATTAATAACTATTCTGCACCTGCTGTTGATTCCATCTCTTCTTCTTTTTTTTCTTTTTTTTGTATTATTCATTTGCGTGTTTGCAGACAGCACAGACTAAATGTGGGTCTGGATTTGGTTGTAAGGTTTTGGGCGCAGCATCTTTGCGTGCCACCGCTCTCCATTAAGCTCCTCTGAATGTGTGTCTCCGACTCTGTCCAGCTCTGTAAGCTTTAGCCTCGTGGCTGGCATGTTTGACGGATGATTTACTTGGCGGCTGAGCACGCAAACATGCCCCCTGTGTGACCTCGGTTCGGTGGGTGTTTGTTGTGCTGCTGACTAAGATTCCTATAGGCACTAACCCAGTCCCGCTAATAGGCTTGGGCGTAGGTTCAAACTCTTGCAGACAGCTGCTGGTGGAGAGTGCATATGGGGCATATGGTAAACAGACTCCTGTACAAAAACCTAAAGGTTTACAGGAAGTAGGTGACGCAAGCGCTTTCTTAAAACCTCCATAGTGTTGCTGACGCATCAAAAAACAAACATTTGTGAATGCAAATCTCTCAATAAGAACAGCTTTAGCTCTGCTCTGCATAGTGAATGTACCTCCACGTGACACCAGCGTAAGAAAGGTAATTATCTTACTCAAATATAAGGTTATGTAACGTACTGCGTTCAGTATGTTGAAATGGAACTCGGCATACAAAGCAGAATGGTTTGCAACACCTCTATTATGTACATGTATTTGTCACGCGTGTGCTTTCGGTGTGCACACGTCCCTACTTACTTTCAATACACTGATATGTGTATGTGGAAAACGTGCAAGGCATGGCCCAGTGATACCCAACATGACAAGGAACAAACCGTCTGAGGTCGAGGGGGGAGCTGTCTGACGCAGGACCATACCAGTATGAGGCTGCCAGAGTCGGGTAGTGATAACGTCAAAAGCAACTATAATCAGCCCAGAGTGCATTCAAATTTTACACTGACGACAATTCTTTGATTACATTTTTTGATTATGTCTTTAAAGGTGCAGTATGTAGGAATTCAAGTTTAAAAACATTAAAAAACGAGATGTCAAAGAAGTCTTGTATTGTGCTGTAGACATATTTACTGAAGTTAGCATGCTAACTGCTAGCCCCAGCCCATCCTTTCCCATAGTGCCACTCCGAGCTCCGAGTTCAGACTGCTAGCTGCACAGCTATCGAGCTAAATGTTTACAGTAGTTAGCAGCAACTCTTTTGATACACTGCCCCCTATTTTTTTGTATAGCTAATGTTGTTTATGTTTAAAGGAGACCTATACTGTTTTCCCTTTTCTTTAGTGTCATATGTCATATATATGTTGTATATAAATCTACCAGCAGAAGCTTCACTTTCCAATAGAAAACACTGCTCCTGAAATGCCTCGTCAGTAGTTCTGCCTTTAATTCCATGACTTTGTGACATCACAGTGTGTCAGCAAATATTCCTAGCAGCTACATTGTCACGCAAGAATTAATTTAGCACAGCTGCTCTGTTGTCGTTATCAGTGCTGGGCCAGGCCTGTGTGAGCTGACCAATCAGAGGAGACTGTGTATTCTTGACGAGGGTCTTAAAGAGACAGGAGCAAAATCAGAGCGTTTCAGTACAGAGCTGCAGAACTCGACAGTATGAGAAAAAAGGTTTTGTGCATTAGCATGTAAGCCTGTTGTAGTATTAACCCAAAATAAAAGTAGGAACTGAAAATGAGAATAAGTGTTCTTTAAAGTAATCCTAAAGTATTAAGATTACATTTTTTTTGTAATTCATAACCAAAGGAAAAGTAACAGACTACATTCAAATGTACTGCAGAGGAGATGCATGATGGCAGCACACAATACAAAACGGTGGGGGGCTCCATGAATAGAAACCTTCGGAAAGAAATATTGACCCCGCTTGCGCGTCAATAACACCCAAACATTTGGCGGAAGCGCGTCAGCGGTGCATTTTCAGCAAACATGAGGCGGAATTTCCATAGATGGAGCCGACTCTATAACAGGGACCCACTCACACTGTTTAACAAGGCCCGAGGTGTGTGTGTGTGTGTGTGTGTGTGTGTGTGTGTGTGTGTGTGTGTGTGTGTATGTGTGTGTGTGTTCAGCATGTGTAAGCTAAGTGGGGTGTTATCTTTGTTGTGTGGCCGTAAAAGCCCGGTTATTGGTCATAAAAGTGCACGCGTCAGGACACAGTGAGCCCAGGCCGCGGCACTCGTGTGTGCAGTGTGAGTCGTAAAGCTTAGCAGTATGCACACAATATGCTGTGATTTACCGTGGAACAGCACAGAGAGGCCATATTATTAGGCTGTTTGTCTATGTGTGAGTCAGTGTGGACATCCGTGTGTGTATGTATGTGTGTGTTGCCCTGTGGCCCAGGTAACAGAGGGACATGTACTTCCTGATAGATTAAGCCTTACATAACAACACATTCCACTCAGCAGGTAAACAAGCACCGGGACTAAGGTCAAAAACAGGGAGGCACCAGCTCGACCGCGGAGCCAGACGCTGGAGGCTCAAGCGTTGTCCGAGCCTCGCTGACCCACAATACACACAAACTCAAGCTGTCATTAAAATCTGAATGGCTTAGAAAGCTCAGTCATCAGCGAGGACTGTAAGCATCCATTTGGCCAGTCAGTTAATTGGTACTGTAGTACAGTAACAGTCTCCAGTGGAGGGCGAGGAATGCTGGAAAAAATGTTGTTGTTGGAGCACTGAAATATGCCGCGACGGCGCCAAAAAAAAATCCCGTGATCCGTCACATGAGGGAAATATTGGAGCGAGGAAAGATGCACATATAGGAATTTGTTGGGGGAAGAATGTGTTTCTGATAATGCGTCCGCTCTCATGTTCCAAGTCAAGTTGCATGATAGAGAAAATCTATATTCAATGTTAGCATTAGTGTTAGCATTGACGTTTCTTCTCACTGGGGAACGATTTGCTGAAAGAAGAACCTGTACGTAGGAAAGATGAGTTCATATGTGTGTGTGTTTGTTAAAGTCATGCAAACAGTATTCAGGAATAAAATACATTATCTGTCATTGTGCAGCCTGGTTAAAAGAAAATTGAGCGAACACCTCTGTTGGAGTTGGTCCACCTAAATTACAACAAATACAATATTTTGTTTTAAGAATTTGCACATTCAAGGATTCATTTATTTATTTATTCAAGGACTTATTGCATTGTTGGACTGTCTGACTAAATGGTGACCCCAGTGCAGTTTTTGAATATTTTCAGTGACATTGAATTTTGTGCTATTTAAAGGAACATTTCACCCAAAAGGGAAAATTCTGTCATTAACTATGATTGCAGCGGAGAACGCTGTTTTGCAGTGAAGCTCCAGAGATGTTTTGTGGACCATAGCTTAAACAGCCTTAAACAGCCTAACATGGTCATAGTATTAGTAGTCCCTGGTGGTCTACTAGCATCCTGAAACTGTCGCTAGTAAAATGTTAAATGCCAGCATGTTTAGACTGTAAGTTGATGCCTTTTGAATTTTTTTTCCTCGTTTGGCAACGCAGTGAGTGCCGAAGGTTTGGAGCTCGGTTCATAAAAGGGGTTTAAAAACGGAATTTCAAAGGCACGTGCCTTCATTCATTCATAATCAACGCACGCGTGCTAATGGAAACGTGAGATAAGATCGACTTGACTGTACCCTGAGGGGAAACTTGGCTCGGCCCCGGAAACATCAGAACAGACGCAGGTAACATTACAAGACAACAAGCTGATTGCATTAATGTTAAACACACAGAAGGTCTCGGCGCTGACATCCACATGTAGGCTTTACCCAGAGGGTCGAGGCTTGAACGCATTCTGACGCAAATTGTCTCTGTAGCTGTTAACCTAAAGGCTCACTAATTCGTTAACAGAGATGAGATTAGAGGAATGTATAGGGGGAAAACAAGATTTGGACTCAGGCCAAAGCCCCGAGGGAAGTATGGCATTGTCAGAGACGCCCGGGCAGACGAAATTTGCTCCTTCATGCTTCTTAAAGTGAATTAAAATACTGTGAGCTGGGCCGTATTGGTGTGTAATGTATTAATATATCATCTGATTATATTGTGATAACTGTTGTGTATTCCTGGTTGTACAGGCTGCATTTGAGTAAAGTGATATCCAGTGCCGGACACTTCAACTATATTCGTCCCGTCACATTCACGTATGTGCTACCTTTCATGCCGGCAGTGAAGATTTTACAGGTGGAAAGGCTGCCAAACCAGTGACCACAGTTCAAGACTGTGTTTCAACATTTGGAAACCGGTAGCTTTGCATATTACATGTTTTTGCTTAACGTGCAAAAATGATGCTAGAGGCGTAGGTGGTGTTATGGATTGAAGTTTACGGTTCAACATTTGAGAGCTGGACACCCTGGGATAATTCGAACTGGGACTCGGAACAATTTCCCAAAAAAAAACATACATTTTTATTGCACTGAATTGTCACAATGTATGGTTGAGAATTTAACCTAAAGTTGCATAATATCCTTGGTTTGCCAACATTTATTCTGGCTAAACTACCTGCCTGAGAAGCCTTCAAGTCGCATAGCAGTTACATTAGTTAGCTAGTCGATGTAGCATTATCTAACCAAAATTTGTGTTGGTCTGTTCAAGTGTTAGCATACATTTCCCAAAGACCTCATAACTAAAGCTAAATGGATCAAGTTTTGGTGTGAAAGTGATGCAGCAACAGTGATCACTTCACATTTTAGGCTTAACGCTTCACTGACTGTTAGCAACAGGGGTATTTTGCTTAAGGAATGTTGAAGCGAAATATGATAATACAGATGGAATTAGATTCATGCTTCCTGTAGAAGATGCATTAAACAACAACGTGTGCATCCGTGTTTGAATGTGTGTTTTTGCAGCTTTTAGGTCATCAGTGGTATCATCCCAAATCCAGTGAGTCAGATTGGTTGTGTGCTGAGGGCCGGCCCTCAATGTTAAACTGCCGCGCTCCGCATTATAGGCTTAAGCTAATGCCTCATTAGCATCAGTGTCTCACTGACTGCGCTCTAAAGCAGCATCCCCCTCCACTGCAGAGGACCTGTTAGCATCACTGCCAACCACACAGAGCCCGCGGAGGCTGAAGCAAAAAGGCATGTCACGCCACCCAGCTAGTCAGAAAACGCAATAGTGTAGTATGCGGCACAGTGGAAAAACACAGCTGCATTCAAAATTAATCCTGCAGTGAGGTTAAGAAGTGTCGTATCAGGACAGTTGACGGTTCAAGACCTGAATGCCTGCGCCGTGTGTGGAGTCGAGCTTCGGCTCAAAAACACCTCATCAGGCTTTGTCACTGCATTTTCTAGATTTACGGTGCATCTGATGGGTGTGTTCGCGTCAAGCGTGTTCGATGTGGATTCTTGAAATTCCTGAGCGCAGGTGGCACCAAATACCTCACACCTGAACACGTCAGGTGAATTAGGGGCGAGAAATCAACAACAGGAAATGCCGCAAATGCACTTTTACGAGGTCTGACAGCAATACAGAGAACTGTGATCGCACATGTTAAGGCGTCTCAGTAGTGATCGTGTAAAAGAAGCGCTCTCCTTACAGCTCAGTGTCTTAATTTCTTCCTGCTCTGTGTTACTAAAGGTCAGACCCACACAGATGGAAACATGGATAAGCTGACAGGCTTTATGTGCAAGACTGTATGTGTGCATCAAAGTCACCATAACTCCTAATCTTGCCTCGCGTGTTTTGGTTTTTGATTATGACAGAGAATGGCGTGCTTAAAACCCTGATATCATGCAGATGCTGCAGCTTCCTGACGCGTGTGGATTAAGTGTCAGAGGGCGGATGGCGCGCAATGGATTTTTGCATACTAATGCCGCTTTTCCGTGAATTTAAAGGGATTTGTATGTATAGTTACAGGTCTGCTTTTCATTTGAAATAATGGATGAAATGATTTAATAAGAACAAATGTGGTCCTTGACCCTTTTAGCCGTGCCAGCAGCACGGCTCTGCAGATGGCGGGCCGACGATCTGGACTGGAACATCTAACAACCACGAGGATTGAATTTCCATGACGCTTTGTAAAGATATTCATAGTCTCAGAAGGATAAATCCTAGTGATTTTAATGATTCCCTGACCTTTCCTCCAGTGCTATACTTGATAGTTTGCCATTAAATGTGGTAAACACATTCATCGTCCTCACAGGATGGACAGTAATAACTTTGAGCCCCCGACTTTTTACATCATTATTAGGTCTAGAGTTTTGTATTGTGAACATATTAGCATGCTGATGTGAGCATTTAGCCCAAGTAGAGGCACACAGAGCTGCTAGCATGGCTGGAGACACTATACTCAACATATAGAGATAGAAACAGGTTCTACAATCTTAAGCAGTCATTTCCTTGTTAGTTTAGTGTGGTAGTATGCTAACATTTGCTAATAAGGGCTTAACATACAGTACAGCTGTGGCTGATGGGAATGTCAGGGAAGGTGTTTAATTTGGCGAGATGATGGCGCTAAAAGTCAGTTGCCCTGAATGTTTATATGAAATTTCATGGCAAGCTATCCAGTGTAGCGCTGGAAAGGAACCATTCAAATCACGAAGAAAAAATTATAAACACTCTACATGAATGAGAATAAAACCAATACACAGGTTTTTTATACAATAAGCCCAAAAGGGATTCTTTTAGACACTGCACGACTAACCGTGTTCCAGTTTAGACTGAATTCATCAAAGACTGATCAGCAATGCAAAACAAACATCATCACATGATATAGAAGAAGGGTTTGCGTTCTGTTTGTTTAAAGACATCGATTTAGGAATGTAGGTGAGTTTCGGAGTGTTACGAGGGTCATGGGATTCCCTGGGGGATAGAAAAGTATTTCTCTTTCAGAAGCCAATATCTGCACAACCATCGGGATTTCTTTTGAACAACCTGAGGGTGAACAGCACATTAGTTCGAACATGCCATCCTTTGAAGTGCAAAGGTCGAAAATCTTTACATGCAAAGCAGCATAAAGGTGACATGTTGACTGTCATGATGTGGATTTGCATATTAGCTATGTTTACCCCGGTCCCTGCAGTGACTCATGTGGTCTGGTGTGATGTTTTTCGCATGTGAAGAACTCACACAAGAAAACGTAAAATAGAGATCAAATTTAAAAAGGGGCTGACTTTAAAACGCAATAAATGTGGAATATATGAATGAGAGCACACGTGTAGACATGTAGTATAACCAGTCAGTTCAGTGTTTCTACTTCAATACTTGGAATTGCTCATTTCACCGTACACTTTTGAACCAAATGAGTTGGCTAAGTGGTGCTGTGGTTATGGAATTGAAATAATGTGTTGGCTGTATTTACAACATGTGCATAGCTCTGTGCTAGGCTGAAATGTTATACGCATAAAACTGAATGAATCGAAAGCGGGGGGGGGGAATAGCGTAGCTTAGCATAACGGCTGGAAGCAACGGATGGCAACGGCAAGTCTGACTGTCCAAAGTTAACCATTTTACCAATTAACATGTTTGTTTAATGTGTGTGAAATAGAAATATGGAAACAACACATTTCCGCCTGCTTCCAGTCTTTATGCTAAGCTATGCTAATAACCCCGGCTCTATATTCATATTCAGTGTGTTTGCAGAGCTTTAAGTTTAATTTGCCATCAAAGAATACACATCTGAAATTAGGGGGTGAAGCCATTTGACCGATCTCTGATACGAGTTAGCATGTTAGCCTGGCTGACCAAGACTACATCAGTGCAGCCATGCTAGCTTTTAGGTACCTGGACCTAGCGTGGCAATTCTGTTGCTAACCAGTCTTGTACATTTGTACGTTTTTAATATATATAATATCTGATGATTAATTCAAACCGAAAAAGGTATCCTAGCATTTTTCTATGTTGCAATGGACAGAAGCAGGGCTAGTCAGGCCACGCAAACACTGATGTGCCTCCAAAATAGGAAACTGACGCACGAGGCTGCTTACATGATTTGCTTCCAGCCCATTAGATATTATACTAACTCATCAGGGACAAAAATATATGAGCTGACGTACGGTCGGTGTTGTTCGCAGAGAATTTCCTTTGCAAAACATGTTTACGAGCCACGAAAGTGTCGGCTGATAAGACACTGCATGTGGACTAACAGGCTGGAAGCTTCCACTCCACTGCCAGCGTGGTAAACAGCAGCAGGAGTGTTTTGCGAGCGGTGGGCGGGACCTGGGCTCCACATGCTGTCCAAACACGTGGAGTCTGAATGTTATGGACTGAGAGAGACAGAGCTGCAGAGACTTGAGCTTTCCATTGACACACACACACACACCCACACACACTTAAGCTCACATGCACATACATGCTCCTCCATAGACAAAAAAAAAAAAAAGTGCAATGTTTTTCTCCCCTCTTGATTTATCTGCTTCTTCGTTGGAAGCAGCGGGGAAGTGAGTACTAATAGAGTGTCCACATCTGCACCGACTAAAAACCACCTTGGCTTGAGTCAAGCTGAGCAGGCACGGGCCCAAGACAACACCAGTGTTACCACGCCTGGTCCGCAAGGCGCTCAAGATGTTTCAAAATAGTGGAAAAGCAAGAATGACAGTTCAAAATGAGAGCTGTCCAGTGCTCAGATACTAAAACCAAGCATCTAGATTTTGGCCTCGAGGCAGCTTTCTGTCCTGGCAGGCATGCAAAAGTGATGGCTGATAAAAAAAGCCAAAAAAGATTGAGAGAGAATGCAGCGGGGCTGATTGACCGGTTGACCTTTATGTAACTTAGAGTGCTGCCGTTGCTCCAGGACACAAACCTAAAGAGAGCTGCAGACTGTTACCAAAACGCTGATAGATGTGAGAGATAGTCTCTGGTCATATGACCTCCCACTTCCCTCGGCTCTCTTCCTTCTTTTGGACAAATTTGAAACAAACAAATCATGAAAGCAGAAGTGAAAGAATCAACAAAAGCCCTTTTCCAACTTCCAACCTACCCACAACCTTAACTTTTAGGGCCTGGTACAAGAACACGGCTATAGTGGGACCACTTTTAGACATGTAGACTTAAACTGAGCTGGTCAACATGGCGAACGTTCCACCTGCTCAGCATTAGCATGTTGGCATTGCCATTGCCAGCATATTAGCACCCTTACTTCAGCCTTTAACTGGAAGCATGAGTCTAACATCTTATGCACAATAATCATACATGTTGCGCCTTTTATGTTGAAACATGAAGATCTGATCATCAGATGTGTTCAGAGGGTGAAGTCTGTTGTTTTTTTCATGCTTTCAAATTCTTCATTTTTATGCAACCTTGTTTCATCTTTCATATCTCCGTCCCTGCACTGTTTGACAGGGATTCATTTCCCTCCAGATACTGAGAGATCTGCTGGCACACTTCTGTTTCTGGCTTCCTCTGATTGGCCCCCCTCTCCCCGACAACTGATGACACATCATTTCCGACAATCTCACGTTTACACATGCAAAAAGTACTATATATATACACATACGGAAACAAATATTGAAGGCATATATTCCTACGGGGAAAATCCTATAACGTTCGCAAACATACAGTAGCATACAGGGCAGCATTTTCTCCACCATGTGATCCTTTGATCAGTTGGATCAGGTTAAGAAGTCCTTATATCTGTGACAAATGTGATATTTTCTCCTGAGTGTTTGATCCAGTGTGGTATTTCTAAGATATATGTCAGTATGTTATGTTTCCATGCGGGATCACGAGTGCTTGTGTGCCTCTGTCGTCTCTTCGGTGGAGAGCCAGCGCTGGCTACTGTAAGTGGGTCACAGCTCCGCCCCGCTGCTGCACGGTGAAGTTCAATGAGCCCGGCTGAAACCCTCCTTAGGCTGATTCAGGGAGAAATAATGGGGCCAGCGACTCTCAATCCCCTCAAGAGCTCCAGCACAGCACGGCAGCAGGCTGGCAGGGAGGCCTCAGTGGAGCGCAGGGTGGACGAGGTTGCCAAAAGGAGCAGCTATTCGCTCTTTAAGACCCTAATCTACCGCGTATACCACACATGCTGTTCCATTGTGCAGTACGTCGGGAGCACTGAGTCCATACACTGTACATAAGCAGACGTTTAAAGTTCAATTTCATATGATTAATTCCAGTGTGGCCGCTCGATGCAGATCAAGGCATAAACAAATCACGCCGAGGTCACGGGTTTAATTCCCCGGCGGAGCTACTTTCGAGCTTCTGAGGGCAGAAGACCTGTTTATTTAACCGGTTCTACCGTGAATGGAAGTTGCTACCCTACTAATATTAACAATTGATGCTATCGCAACTCCAATTCTGCAGAAAAAATCAAAAGATTTCAAGTGAAATATGTAATAAAATGATGCTTGTCATGTGCAAATCCTTGGAGAGTTCTCGCAGGATGTTTTCACATGCCTGCGTGGAATCAAATGAAGAAATCCGCTTATTTAGTCCACATATTTTCTAAGGGTCTTTACGTAATACGTCTTTGGAAAGTAATGTATGGCAGTCGACACCACCGGATAGATAAAACATGATAAAGTGTCCTGTAATCACGACTTTCTTCGTGCTGGTGCCCCCCTTCGTACAGCTGGTGCCCGTTTCATTTTTCCGCCCCGGGCCCCTCAACCGTCCTGCGTCCGCCACTGCCAGCCAAGGTCGCTCATAATTGGAAATTTCCTGAGAAATGTCAAAAGCTTGTTGACAACAGCCTTCCAAACTGTTAGGTGATGATGCAGATTTCATGGCTCCACCGCCTCGGCCGCGCCGAGTTCCTCTCTCGCTCGTCTGAGCGTTTGGGTACGAGCATGTGATTGTGAATGTGATTCTAAATTTGGGAATAATTGAGGGCGTCCAGGAATAGACCCGATCGACGCAGACACACAGACGGTGGCTTCAAAGGAGCATCCTGTGAAAACTGTATTTTTAGGAAAAAAAACCTTCCACTGTTGCCGCACAGCTTGAGAAAATTCGCGTCCCTGACACACTTTATTTGGCGGGGCCGTGCTTTATGTTGAGGAACAGGAGCGGGCAAACAACCGAGGCGTCGCGCAACAAAGACGTCTGTTTTCGTGTCCTTCTCCTGCGGTTTGCCTTCAGAGCAGAAATGTGCCCATACAGATTTTGTTGAAAAAAACAGGGAAGAAAAAAACAGTTTTTTTTTTTCTTTCTCCTCCTCAGACAGACAGAGAGTGCAGAGTGGGGAGAGCGGGGTGAGGAACATTGTGTCCCTCCTGGTGGCTTGGTGGTGGGTTCTTATGTAAGGCTGGTTTCTGCCTGGCAGCAGAGCAGCGCCCCGCTGACAGTGTCACACTGCTAATTAATACACACCAGCTAGAGGTGTGCCCTCAGTGGCGGCTTGTGTGTGTGTGTGTGTGTGTGTGTTTGTGTGTGTGTGTTCATTTTCCGTCTGCACTGGAGGGTAGAAAACTTGCTGAAGTGATGCCCGACAAGAATATTTAAGCTGCTGATATTTTTCCACAATTACAGGGTTCTGTGTTTTCAAGGGGACCCTGGGCGATTAGTTAAATTGATCCGTGCCTGAATGAGAGCAGCAACAGCGGCCCGAACGCTGCTCACTTCCTGCGTCATCATCTGCAAGGCGAGACTTTCACGGTGTCAGCCGATCCCAGTCCCACATTTTTCCCAGTTTATGGCCCCCCTGACTCTCCTTTTCCTACCTGCACACCTGTTCCCACTTCCCCATCGGCTCAGACGCATGCTTTACATACCGGCCCACTTCCATGCACCCCCTGACAGATGATCTATTGTTGTACCTCAGTGGTTTATCCGTTTTGTCTTGCTGCCTGTTGTTACCCCCTGCCTGTCTTTCGGAGTCCCGTTCCACAGTCTTGTCTCGGGGGTCGTACTTTTTGGTTAAAAGCTGTTTTTACTAAGCCTTTGTGAAGACAACAGCTCAATGCCAGTTCCAGTTTTATCCCTACCTCTGGTTTTCAAGCGAACCCGCTGCCCCTCAGCACAGAGTTACATGATGCAGTGGTTGAAATCTCCCCCATGAAACAGGATAACCTCTCTAGACTGTCTTACGTCATCAGTCGGTGTCAATGAGGTCTACCTGAGCAGATGTTTTCCATATCCCATTTGCCATTCATCTGATGGGAATAAAAAAAAAAGCACGGACACTCGCGATTTGTTGACAACTTAACGCTGTCAATCAAGTCACCAAATGAGAAAGTAAAGCGGCGCTTGGCATGCTGTGCTAGTCTGCGATGATAGCACCAACAAGTGCAACGACTTGGCTTCTGCGCACTTCCCTTTCGGTACTTTTTTTGACATCATATGCCATCAAAGGCCGGGAATGCCATTTTGAAATATATCAAAATGCACAAATCGGCAAAAATAATGTAACTTTATGGCAGTCTGTCACAATGTTTATATAGCCTACTGTTAGCTACAAAAAGCCAAACATACAAGTTCACTATAATGACAGAAATGTGCCGGTCTGCCCATTTGCCTGTTTGATGGGGAAAATATGTCAAAACATAATCCACAGATATCACAGCCGACAGCTTTATCTGGAACTATTTATTTGGTAAAAAGTTATTCCAAATAAAATTGTCCATGTCTTTGAAAAGCTCTTCAGTTTGATGGTTAAATAAACATTTTGGGGTAATTATTAGCTGTCATGAAAACACTAAGATGAGAACACTGATCCCCTTATGAATGAGGAAGTTAGCCTAGCTTAGCAGTCTTTGCATAGACTGGAAGCAGTTAGCCTGGCTCTGTCCAAAGTTAAAAAAATCAGACGACCAACACCTGTCAATCTCGTTAAAAGACACTAAAAGTAATACAGAGGGAGTGACAAACTATTACTTGATGATTGATAAACAATAGAGATTTTACATCTGTTTGTGCACAGCCAGGTGTTTTCCCCTTAGCTAGGCTATTAGCCATAGTTTCGGCTACAGACATTATCATGGTATCAGTCTTATGCAACGCTCGGCAAGACAGATAAGCAAAAAAAAAAACCTCTTCCTTTAGAGAGCACAAACAAAATTAGATTTAGCATTGACAGCAAAAGTGTCAAAAATAAAATGTATAACTTATATGACTATAATGCACGACTTTAATAGAAAAATGACCCCAAAAAGAAGATCCTAAAGCCTCCAAGTCTTGTTTGAACCAAAAAGTGATAAGACACAGCCTCGTCAATGGAAAATATTCCCTCCAGTAAACATGAGTAATAAGATAAGTGTGTGTCAGAGGGACACGACGTCCTCGTATCACTCATCCCTGCAGGTTATGTGCATGCATGTGTGTGTGTGTGGCAGACGGAAACAGGTGAATTGAGTTGTTTACTTCGCGCTTTGAACCCTCTGACCTCCCAACTTTCACTACTCGGTCTTTTCTGGAGACGCGTGGCTTGGCAGGAAGTCATTGGCTCAGTATGAGCTTCCTGCGTTGGCCCCCGTCCGAAAATAAAAACACTTACGGAGGGAGAAAGTCTTGGCCGGAGAGCTGAGCTCCTCACTCTCCACAGGACGGAGGTAGGATATCCTCCTCGTTTGACACACACCGTCAGGAAGCTATTAGTCTTCGTGCCAAATGCATGATACCCCGGTGTGTGAGGGAGAGAGGCAAGATGGGATTTGGAGTCTCGTGAGGTTTATAATCAGTCATTTAAAGGAGGATAAACTCATTTATAAATCAGTTTCCCCACATTTCAGCCTTTTAACTTCATAGTTAGCTCAATGTGTTTTTAAATCGATTCAAGTCTTGGAGAGAAAACATAGTTGCTTTAAATTGACCGAATTTAAGCTATTTATAACCAAGTTATTTAATTTATTCACATTTACTCAACATGGTAGAAATACTTCGGCTTCAATTTTGTACTTCACAGAGAACTTGTGGAATAAAATCAGAGGGGAATACGGCAAATTATTTTTTTTTGTGTATATTGAAGTCAGGCAGCATAAAATAGTTCATGTGGAAATAAAAAAATGAAATCAAAGTTGTACCTCTTTAAATAAATTCATTTATTTCTGTAGGTTGCTATCCATAATCAATACAGACAAAAGCAATACTCGACTACCAGAATTTATAAATCATTATAATCATCTCTTGTGAGCATCACAATAAACAGTATGTTGAACTATGTACAATGGAAGACGACGACACATTCAGACTGAGTCAATCCGAGATCAATCTGTAAAAGAAGAGTCCGTCCATGGACACAGAAACGGGGGGAAAAGCGCTTTGAGACACGTCGAGAACAAAGCTCCCGGTGACAAAAACAAAACACTTGGCAGAAAGAGAAATGTACAAGGAGCAAAACAGCGTCTGCTCGCCACGAAAAGAAAGAAAAAAGAAAAAAAAAATCATTAATGCAATGTTACATTTGGTTCCACGGTTGTAAACTAGATTGTATTCATGTCACTATTGCATATGCCATTAGGTAAAGTGTGTCAACAAGGCAAAGAGATCTCTATAATAAAATAGACAGATTATTTTTTTTTTCATATAGTCACAGAGACTGTGAGGGAGAAAAGCATACAATACACTGTACAGCCCCAAAAGCAAAAACCCCGTCCCCTTTTTAAAAATCGGTAGCCAAAGTCTTTACACAGGAATATCATCGCAACATAGGTAAAATCTAAGTACTCTGTTTTTTCAATAGAATTTCTTAGTTAAACTCTTTCTATGTACACAATATACACATTCAAGACTCTGAAGATAAATAGGTACCACCACTCGCCGTGGCACAGCTCCAATATTATCCGACTCTGTCAAAACCATTTCCCACGTTATGCTTCTGTGGTGTCCCCACCAGCTCAGTGATACATTCAGACATGGTTAGAAGTTTTACAATCTACTGTACACTAAAGGGGTTGTGAGCCATTTGGAGTCGGCACAGTGGATGACACAAAAAAAAAAAAAAAAGCACAGTCAAGGATGTCAGATGGTGTCAAGGAACCGTCTGGCAGCCATTTTGGAGGTTCAAAGCTCTGTTGTTGACGGCTTTTGTTTGACTGGAGATGATCATCTCTGTACGGATGTAGTTTCCTCGGATTAAAACAAAACTGCATAACTTTTTAAAGATTAAAAGTCTGACCAGCTCACAGCTCTGCCACAGCCTTGGTATGACCAGCAGTTTATGGTAGCCAATGTTAGCTAACGTAAAAACTTAAGATAGCTTAACTTGTACGAGAATTATATTAGTTAGCATCCTGAAATTGCTATTTTTAGCTCATGTAAAAGAGATATTGGGATGTAATTTACGCAGATGTTACGCTAGCGTGAAATTGCCTTTTTTTGCCACTGTGAGCCAACGTCAGTCAGGAGCTAATGCTAGCAAACGTGATAAATATTACTGTGTAGCTGACAAAACTGAGTCTGTTTATTTACTATAAAAATATATTATCATTTCATACAAGTGTTATGCTAGCATGTTAGCATCCTGAAAATGCTAAATTTGTTTATGTTGGCTAATGTCAATCAGGAGCTGAAGATGGTTAACATTGGCAAACATTTCTACTGCACAACACTCTACTACACTGACTTCTGCTAGTATTACACAATGTTTTATAATTTAGCATTATCCCATAATTACGATTACCATATACATTACATAATTCTCTTTTGCCATGCTGTCTGCAGTACAGTTATATTTTCCAGACAGCTGGTTCTCCAGTGAACCTCCATGATGGTGCCAGATGTGGCTGTTGGCCTTTTTTCCCCCTCTAATATCTCTGTGTTGCAGAGCCCTCCCTCCCCTCTGTGCTTGTCCAGCACAGCTGAGACCGGCGAGCCTTTCCCCCCCCGAATCACCTCAAGCCCTAAATCGTCTCGACTGTGCCCAAACCCTTGACATTTTTCATTGGCTCCACCCCTCCATCGTCACCTCAACTAGACAGTTGTACCGTCAAATGATATCACAGCAGGAGCGGCCTGCATCGAGTTTACCAGCAGGCCGTAGGTTTGAAGGTAGGAGTGTGTGAGGTTTTCAGGCTCAAGTGACTAAGGAACGGTGGGAGGTACAGTGCATTCAGATGCCTGGTAGTTGTGGGGGTCTGAGCTGAGTTATAAAGACATGCATAACTCTTAAAAGACATTTAGAAATATATTTCTTTAAGTCCAGCGCTTTTTTTTTAAAATTGGACAGAAAATAAAACTAGGTTAGAATAAATAAGAAATTAGTAATTAAGAAAATACTTTTAATATCAATACGATAAATCAAGATCTCAAGCAGCCCCACTGTACTGTACATTTCTGTAATAATATTTGTAATGATAATCTAGGCTTTTTACTTTCCACAACAGAATAACAATATAGAGATGTAGGTCCAAACAGACGTACCGAAATAGAATATTTATCTCTCATTTCATAGAAAACATAAGGACATTATACACATTAAGGCATTGGGTCGGTCTTATCAGACATTCATCTTTCAAAAATAAATAAAATATCTAATCTAAATATAGTTATATACTCAGTGTACCTTGGTGTCCTTGCTCCCTGGGCCTTTTTTATAGTAGGTTTCATTGTTCACTGACATACCAGTTGGTCGTACTCAGAAGCACACACACACACACACACTCGCGCAAACACACACAGGCAGCCATAAAAACTACCCCTCAAGTAAATAAATGGTATCTGGGTGCCATTAAGAGTTTTTTTTGTTTATCGTCTGACTATCTTTGCTTCTGTGCTTGCGCCAAACAAAAAAAAATTTGGGTCAGAGTAGAAATGGCCTCTGAAAGCGCAGGGGCAGCGTGAGGCGCCGCATACACAACACACACATCCACCCGCAGCCACACGCACACACACACACCTGTCCCGCCTTCAGCAATTTCATGACATGCATAGATGGTGACCTGCTTGTTTCCCCAAGTGTGTGTATGCGTTTGCGTGCGACTTGTCGCTGAGGGTCCAGACAGTCTTTGAGGGCCACGGTGCCCAGTGGAAGGGCAGAGTTTTGTTTTTTTTGTTGTTTCAGAGCAGCAGGTCGGTGAAGACGCCAAGTTAGGAGGAGTCAAGGAGTCCTTCAGTCTGAAAGAAACGACAGGAGAGAAAAAAGGAAGTTAGTCATCTAATATTCCTTATCATAGGACATAAGCATTTGTTTTGCACAACAAAAAGGCTGTGCATAAAATCACCGCCCAGGTATACAATTCTTGCATATGTGAAGAAACAGGTGTAAGGACGGATACTTAAGAGCTCTTTTCATAACAGATGCTTAGTTTCATCCGTCGGATTGTAAAAAAATAAAGTGGGTAAACCCCAGTTTGTAGACTCAGTATGTCCCCACAAACACAAGCGGTGCCAGCAATTCAGACCTTTCAGACAGCAGACAGGAGAGCTCTTATGCTGTGAACTCATTTGCGGACTCAGATTAGGGTTGCGCTTTTGTGCCACAACAACAAGGAGACACTGTGAAAAACAGCTTGAGCAACGAGAACAGCGAGTTCTGGACGCGCACGTTAAATAGGGGGGATTTGGGATGTGTGAACTTGATTGTTTTATGTGTGTTACTTGTGTTTAGTGACGATTATTTTGCATGGATTTGGGTACATGCTCTGCACAAAGGGGGTTTATTCAAGGAGCTCGCTTTGCTCCACCTGGACCCGAACCCCATCCTGATTTCCGCGGCGTCGTGGTCGGACGGCGTGTGTCATTTCTTAACGCACCAGCTGTTTTTGCCCCGGGGGAACGCTTGAAGGACGGTGGGGGTAGGCTGGGAGTCGGAGGCTGGGTCGGCAGCGGTCGTAATTACATAATCTGGGATGCAGAGTGATGGGGGGTGGGGGTCTCCTGTCGCGATGCTGTGTTGCTATGGACACACTGAGCAGAGGAGGACCAGTTGGTGGTACAGTAGCTGATGCGTCTACAGAGAAAGATGCGCTTGCATGTATACTGCAACAGATGCTGTATGATTTTGAGGTGTTTTTTTTATTTTCAAGCCAGCATGCGTGTGTGTGTGTCTGCGTGCAGGAGGGGCTGCGGGTGATAGGAAGTAAGGATTTACATGCAGTGAGCGTGGTGGTCGGGAGGAGGGAGGGGCACTGGGTCAACTGGAAGCTTCCAGGAGGAGCGGGGGGGGACGGGGGGGGGAGGCTTTGCGGCTGAGGAGAGAGCTGCACGGCTAAATGCGCAGGGACGCTATAGGACAGCATCCTCGCTGCGGTCGTGTGTCCTGAAACCACGCAAGGATGAAGTTCCAGAAGATTTGCCATTTTTGGAGGCAGTCATCCAAAGCAGAAGCCTCGAACAAACACGGCGTCAATTCTATTTTAGCGAGATAAAAAGAGAAGGATGAAGGGTAGGTGAGAACACTCAAGGGATATGAATCCTAAAACAACTCCCCGTATCTTATATAATGTACTATCAAAATGTCAGAACTCAAATTTGCCCACACCTTGCATTACGTATTCCCCCAGCTGCTGCCCCGTGGAGCAGCCACTGGCTCCCGCTCATCTACCCCTGGCCGTCTAATCTCGCCTGCAGAGGCTGTAATCTCATCTGGAGCCGTGGCTGGCTAAATGTGGGGAACGCTGGCCACGCAGTTATCTAGCAGCTAGCGCTTCTGTCTGGAACATCCCGGCCTACTTTAGCCCCCCTCCTCCCCGTGCCATGACACACACACACACACACACACACACATAGACAGCCTGGAAACTCTGACACAAGAGCCTGCGGTGTTACGTGTGCATGTTTGTTCTCTATATATCAAGTAACGCGGCAATTCTGGATTTCCCGTCGCGCCTTTTTGCGCCGCTTTGTTGTGTTTGCGAGATCTTGGCTTCGACGCAGGTCTGATGCGGATGTAAATAAACAATTTAACAGCTCTGTGTGTGTGTGTGTGTGTGTGTGTGTGTGTGTGTGTGTGTGTGTGTGTGTGTGCGCTCGTTTTGAGCCGGTGGCAGCAGCAATGGATCGGACAATCAGGCTGATTGGTAAGACCAGGTGTCACCTTTTGTGAAGTAATTCCACAAATGGCGGAGCAAAATGGGGCGCGCAGGAAATCAAAACAGAGCCACATTGGCGCCACAGAGCGACGGCGTTGGCCAAAATTCCAGTAGTGGAAAAAACGGTGTCAATGCAGCCTTTATGCAAATGTCCCAGCGAGGGAGAGCAGCGGAGGGCCAACAGAGGATACAACGAGACATAATCCATTCATCTTTTTGCACTGCTCGCTCTTAAAGTCTCAGTAATATTGCCTTATTTTAACACATTTTTGATCCCCAAATGGGTCAAACTTCACTTTCTTTCTCGTTTCAGGATGTGAAAACAAATTCTCCCCGCCAAACGTACACCTTGTTATGACATCCGAACCGACTGAGCAATGCTTGGAGCGAGTTAGGGATGCATGGCTGTGCAGCGAGACCTCTTTCGCTCGCTGCACTAACATCGCAACAACACACATCACGGGGGGGAAAAAAAAGTAGATATACGTAACTTCTCCCCGACACATCCTCCCTGCCGTGACATCATCCTCGGTACTAGTGACCGAATGACGTTAAGCGGAAGCGGGATTTGAGTCGATGGACATGAATGCTTCTAATCTGGCTGATGAATTACACACACACACACACACACACACACACACACAGGATGCTGATGGTCATACTCTGCAGCCCGTGGGTGCGGCAGATGGTGGGCTGTCATTAGTGAGGGGACAGTGAGTAGGTAATGACTTGAGAGAGGGAGATATAGTGGTATGTATATGTTTACATTCGAAGGGAAATGGGTGTAATAATGTGGTCGCATGTGTGTGTGAAGATGAGTCAGAGTGGCAGGTGTTTAACCCCCCATGCCATCCCCTTTACACACACACACACACACACACACACTCTCACACATTTACCCTCCGGAGAACGGCCATCTGCCACTAGCACTCAGGAGGGACTCGGGGTGTCACAGCAGGGCTCCTCCTGTCTTGGAGGAGCCTCATGATTTATATAACCCTCCTTCTATCCTTTATTGTCCATTGAATATGATAAAAAATTTTTAATAATAAATAAGCTGTACTGTAGTAAGAATCACCTCACAGTGCCACGAGGGAGCAGGAGTTGGTTGTCACCGAAGGTATTAGTCAGACGTGGAGGTGGAAACAGAGACGGCTGACTTGGCTAATCTGGGTCTGGTACAGAACATCCACCTGGCTGAGCCTCGGCGAGCCAGGGGCCGCGAGATGAGGCGGGCCGCTCAGGATAGGGCAGAGGTA
>CAEMYA010000158.1:1901750-1919869 GCA_903131615.1 Diplodus sargus | reverse complement strand
CCCCCCCCCCCCGCGCGCTTTGTTTACACCGTCTGCTGTCCCACGCCGTGGCTTTATTTGCACATCGGGATATTCTGGGACACGGTATTGATCACGGGATGGTGGCAAGAAGGGGTCCATAGAGGTCACATTGATGTACAACACATCCGAAAGCCTACCCAACTGAAAAACAACAACAGCCGGAAGTGCCGGCGGGTCAGTGTGACATTACAGCTAATAGGAAGCCTTACCTATCAGCTTTGGAACATTCCTTTGGCCTTACAAGCCATAGTAAACATATTTTATAGCCTGAAGCAGAAGTATTTCAAACATCTGACCTGACATCTGCTGTATACATGTGTCTGACGTTTTAGAATAAAGCTCTAGCCTCTCATTTCTCTTTTCTGTGCAAACAGTGTCCATTCATAATACGCGTTGGTGGAATCCCGATATTCTATTCATGTATTTTTAGTATCTGCAGCCCACAACAGTAGCAGCGAGGCAGCGTCCTGCTCAGTCATGGTACTTGTTTACTTCAGAGCTCGCAGCCTGGTCACGTTTCATAGCAGCCTCGCGCTGCGTTCACGTGTCGTGGGAAATGTTGTTATCACAAATTCCAAAAACAGCGAAAGCGGGAGTGACTGAAGCTGAAATTGGAAGCCACCAATTTTGACACTCGAGTACAAAAACGGCACTCTTGCTTATTCGCATGAGCTGCCACAAGAATGGTGCTCGTGTTACGGGATGTGTGAGTGCTGAGACGTAAGAGCTCACGAGGAGCACCTGAAGGCCACATCAGCACTATTTACTTGAGCAAGTTTGAATTTGAATTCAGAGGAAATGCAACTTAACCTTTCATCTCTCTCCGCACAGTTTGAAAAGTGAAACCAAACTACTTGGTATTTTATTTTGAAGGAGCTACCTTTCACCTTCCGTAAATACTTAATTATCTCAATAAAAACAAAAACACCTGAAGGGCTGAAAGTTTACAGACATTACTGAGCAGTAACACATTTGACATTAACCCAGCTCACCTTTGGCAGTGGTTGCAGCCTCCTTGAATCCCAAACAGACATATGGTGAGCTGTGTAATCCATTGATACCCCCCTTGCAGCTGCTGGTGGGTTTGAAGCCAGCCAGGTCCTCGCATTTCTCCACGTCCCTGCTGTCCAGCAGGTTCAAGGCAATGTAGTTCAGTCCGTTGGGGTAGCCGGCTGAGCTCTGCCGGTTCACGGGGCTGCCGTATTCCTCGTCAGAGCCCTCGCTGCTCCTGGACGAGATGTTTTCTACCGAGCTGTGCCTCTTCACCGTGTCCCCGCGGGCGAAGGAAGGGAACACCGGCGTCACCGTCGCAGTAGAGGAGAAAGTTTCGGAGCTGTGGCGCCGACGTCCTTGTGGGTTGGCCCGGATCACCTTGGCGGAGCAGTCAGGGTCCACTGTGGAGGAAGAGGCCGTCCCAAGAAGGAAGACCCCGATTGCTTCTGGGACTCCCGGATCCTCTAGAGAGAGCCCCCTCTCCCTGCTGATCTGGCTGCTACAGAGCAATATTCACAACACGAGCAGTTTAGTCATTATTCTCACACTGATAAGCTGCTAATAAAGGTTTAAAATCCAATCTAATTACTAAAATATTGCAGATATTTACGTGATGTTGAATCATTGACAATTGAAAATTCATCTTGTAAAAGCAAATCAATCAAGGAGAGAGACTCACATCTGTATTGATAATCTTTTAAGGACATGTTTTTTTTAATGCTTTTCCTGTGGATCAATCATACATCCAGACTGCTGAAATAAATTATAATAAATTATGAAAGTGACTCCCTCTATACACAGATACACATACCTTGCTGTGTTCTGTGGAACGAGCTGTGGAGGCGAGCTTGTCATCCCAAACGTCATCTCCGTGTAGTCATTTTTCACCTCATCGCAGAGGCCCTTAGACCTCTTCTCACTCTCCACATGGTACACTCCATTCTCCTCCGAGCAGGGGCACATTGACATCTCTGGCAGTGTGTCCAAGCGCTCAGCGGGAGTGTTGGCCTCCTTGGGTGAGTGTGAGCCCAGCTCCAGGTTGATGTAGTCTGTCAGGGAAGACCTCCCCGGGCCCCCGCCGCTGGAGCCCAGTGATGAGGACTGGCTCTCTGTGGATACAGTGGAGGGCGGGGAGAATCTGGTGCTGCTAAAGTCAATGTTAATGTACTCTCCAGGGCTGCGGGGTTCTCCTGGAAGGGGGTGCTCGTTCATGCTGGGCAGGGTCCTCAGGGTGTCTAGGGATAGCCTGTTAGGCCGGCCCAGCCTCCCTCTGTAGGGCAGGGTCTCCGCCCGGCTGTGTCTGACTGGGGAGGGTACAGAAGGGCTCAGGGGTGAGGTCTGAGCAGCACTGGGCTGCATCACTGAGTAATAGTCTGACTCCCCCGACCTCTGCCTCAAACTCTGAGGACTCATCAACACATACTGGTTGCTCTCCTCATTCTTGGAGGCTTGAAGTTTAGCAGGGAGCGTGTGGGAGCCCGTTTGGTAAGCTGGCCTCACTGATGCTGGTTCAGCAGCCAGAAGGCCCAAGTAGTAATCAGGGGGGGTCTGGAGTGGAGGTGGGTTTCCAGGCGACATGTTCATGTATTCACCGTGCCTGTCGGGGCTCTCCACGGACGATTTAGAGCCACACCACATCCTCATGTAGCCGTTGTCCTCCAGAGAGCTGCTGCAGGGGGAGTTGGTCTTGTAGCCGCCGTTCGCAGTCGCCTGAGGATGCACTCTAGGGTTTACAATCTGCTTCGGCGCCGAGACGCACATGGGGCTCATGGGGACGTAGTTGTCTACCTTTCCAGACTGGGATGCTACACCTGGCGTCATTGGCATGTAGCCTTCATCTGCAAGGTTACTACTGGAGCTCCTGGAGGAACCGATTTCGATGTCTCCGTAATCCTCGGGGTAGGACACTTTGGGCGAGGCGGAGTGAGAGTTCTGCCCGTGCGCCATCCTCATGAGCGTGTACTCGTCCAGGGAGGCCGACGACAGCGGTGCCACCACCCTCTGTTGACGCGGCGTCGTGAGGGAGTGCGTCCGCTTCCTGTACGCCTTGTCAAGCGAGCCACAAGCGCCAGATCTGCTGCCCTCCATTATCATGTAGCCACAAAGCTCGCTGATGTCACGGGATGGAGGCGTGCTGGACAGAGAGTCCGGGGTATCGCTGCGGGTCAGGGGGAGAAACTTGGGGTCACCTGGGCTGCAGCTGTAATCGTCACACAGCATGAAGCCGGTGTCGCTGAGGGAGCCGGAGATGGAGGCGCTGCAGCTGAAAGGTCGTCGGGCTTTGTCAGGAGTGAAGGTGCTCGCCCCCCCTCTGGGAGACATGCTGATGGGGCTGGAGGCAGCAGGAGGGGAGTTGGACACCGGCATGGACCGGCTGTGATGCAGGTTTGAGGAGGACTCGAGCATTTTGCAGGTGCGCCCACTGCTGCTGAGGGTGTGGGACCTGCCGAAGTGATTCCCAGAGTTTGGACTGGTTGGACTCCCGTTCACAGATATGGACATGGACACAGGCCGGGTCACGCTTCCGTCTCCCTCGCTGGCCGTTCTTATCCGACAGGAAGTGAACTTTCTCCCCGGGGACGTGGCCGCCATGCTATCTGTTCTGGATCTCCTCACCAGGCCCGTCTGACTTGGGGGGAGGTTGTTGAGGTTGCGTCTCGTGGGCACAGAGATGGGGTTTGTGCTGGCAGACTGGCTTTTGCTCCTCGGCCTGAACTCGGACAGCTCCTTCATGGCCTTCATGGCCTCCAGGATGGTCTCGTGGATGTTCTGCGCCACCACAGGGTCCTCTGCCTGCATCCAGAACTCTCCGGGTCCAGTCACCGCTGACCGGCCCACCTCTATGAAAAAAAAGCTGTCCGAGTGGCCACATCTCCGGATGTTCATGAGCTGTAAAGTGACAGCAGCTGTCTCTGAGTTCAGTTTGACGAAGCTGATGGTCCGGCTGGACAAACACAGCCTGTACACTCCAGTGAGGTTCTTGATCTGACCCAAGCCTTTGGATTTCAAGTTGACCTGCCATACCTCCTTATAGACAGCTGTGGCAGGAGTAATGAGTCCGTAGCTGGACTCCTCAAAGCCCACTAAAGAGGAGGTGGAAGCGGGGCTGTCGTACACTTTCCCCTCGGCTATGAGATCAGTCAACACCGTGTACCAGCTCTCCTGCTCCTGCTCGTTGTCCGCAGCCACGGCGAAGTACTCGTCCTTGGTGTAGAGGGCGATGAGGTGCTTGTGTTTGGCGTCGGCGCGTTTGTTTACGCACAGACAGGAGTCCAAAGTTATGACCCGTTTCGCCGCGGACTTGTTCCTCCATTTCTTCTCGCTCTCGTAATACTCCAGGCGCGCCGGGCAGCGCTCGGTCGGCTCCCGGAGAACGAAGAAGCGCCTGTGTCCGTGTTTCTGCTTCCTCAGGTACCCGCTCTTCTTCACGCCGCTCGTCCCACTAGATAACAGGTGTCCTCCCGTCGCCGGAGGACTCGCCATTTCTCTTCTTATTCAAAATCCAAATATAAGCAAACTCTTTTTTTTTTCTCTCCAAGAGATAAAAAAAACAAACTCGCAGCAATAAAAAAACTTTTTTTTTTAAAATACCCGTTTTATTTCCCCCCGATCTAGTCCATAGCAGACACCGATGGCTGTGTCCGCCGCGGTCGAAGCAACAGCGCAGTGGGAGCAGACCGGGGACTCACTGATCTGATCCTGGAGAAAAACAACATGTGACGCCGCTGCTCTAAAAACAGAATAAAACACAGAGTCATAGGGGGGCGGGCCGTGCTGCAGGGGCCGTGCCTGTCCATCACACGGCTCCGACGCTGCCCATTGGCTCGTTGAATAATTCAAGGCAGGCGCGCCCCGCCCCCCCTTTTTGCTTTCCAAACAGCTCTCTCATGTAGAAACAGAAATGATCTGTTATTCGGTTGTGTAAAGCGAAAGTATCCCACCAAAACACACCCAACGCTCGCTTTACATGCCTGTTTAACTACGCTTTGATTCAAATTATTTCAGGTACATCAGATGTGTTCATTATCTTTATTTACGGTGTGATTGACAAGGCCAGCAGAGCCTGTTTTGGATTACTTAGGATTTGAACCTGTGCAACACAATGCTGGATTGTAACCATTCATTTCTCAGGCAGGCACACTGTAAACAAGCCCTGATGTCCCACTTGTTATATAAGGACTGTTGTGGCCTATTTTTAAACCTGTGGGTATTCCTCTCAAACTGGAACCCTGCGTTTCCTATTTCAGCCCTTCACCGTTTTTCATTTTTCCCACTCAGCACTCCAGCAGCATGTGTCCACACTCGGTCCTAATTATTATTATTATATATCAGTTGGGGTTACATAGCTTTGATCGACTTTGTGATCTCGTGTTTGTGACCTTGTTTTGATTCAGTGATTCGAGGCCTCCTTTGTGCTCGTGCTGCACATTGCTGCGTGTTTTTGTTTTTATTACTATTATTTTTCTCTAAGTGACAAAATGTTCTTTTTGAATGAAAAACAGCCATCTCACAGAGGGGGGATGACTAAAGCAAATGCGTCAGAGAGGCTTCGGAGCAACAACAAGCTGCAGAAATGCTGCCATCATCTGGCTGCAGGCTTCACTCTGTGCAGCCCTGCACGCTCGACTCTTCACACACATGGTTTAAGAGAAGAACAACTATTTCCCAGTCAGAGACAAACACAAGTACTTTTACTCAAGTAGTGTCCTTATGTACAACTTTAAGGTATGAGTATTTCTATTTCTGTTCCGTACTTTCACTCCATAACGCTTTGTAAGTACTACGACTAGTCATTTTGCAGACTCCATGTGGCAGCAGAGTCGTAACAGCACATTTTCAAATTAAAGGAGCACTATGTAGTTTCAATGAGGTAATAAATCAAACTCATTTTTTCCATAAGTGAATAATGAAGCTGTTCCCTGAAGAAAATAAGGTCTGAACACTGTTAAAAGATAGAAAGGTAGCAGGGTCCGCCACATATAAACAAAGTGAAAGAGTATGAAATTGTGTTGTCCTTTAAGATCAGTGTGTCTATTCAGTTTATTCAGTTATGAAAATGAAAAGAGTTTGTTTACTCAGTTTGTTTTGGCAAAAAAAAAAAAAGAAGCCATTTAACATCTTTCTCTTCTGATTAAAATGTCTTCTCTAAAACAGAGTGCTCCTTTAATGACCATTCTTATGGGTGACTTTCACTTTTACCAAAGTAATGTTCGAACGGGATATTTCAAGTACGACTTTTTGGGTACTTCATCCAACGCTGCTTAAGTGCTGACGAACAAGCGCCCGTCCTGCCTGTATTAGCCTGTGAAGGGCCCGTCAGCAGCAGGAAGCTCGCAGACATCTGCTCATCAGATCATCTCGGTAATTATGTCGGTAATTCTCCGTGTGATCTTCTTGATCACTGGTCGTGTCCGTGAGGGGCACCCCTGCACAAACACACCCTTGGATTGGTTTTTTTTTAAAATAATCTCCACACAAGCAGATTAGACCCCTGACAATGAGGTGTCATCGTGGCTGAGATAAAAGAGGGGTATCCTGCTTTAACCCTTCCTTAATGAGCATATCTAGCCCCTAAAACAAACACATAGATACTCAGATTAAGGGTAATCCCTGCCTTGTCTAATCACTATTGTTCTCATTGCTGTTATTGTTGATGCCAGTGTGTGTTTGTATGTGTGTGTGTGTGTGTGTGTGTGTGTGTGTGTGTGATCCCGATGCCTATTTTCGTGTTTTCGCACAAGTGTTAATTTTTCGGGGGTTAAGCTCGGAAGCAGCATGTGTTTTCAGCATCAGCCGTCACCTTTAATCTGAGATATGAGCAAAAACATAAACACCTCCGGCAGGATTTAGTAACACATAGTATCCGGCCAAAGATATAAACACCCCGGGGCGAAAACAAAAGGGAGATTATTGTTGACACTTAACCGGCAATAATTTGGCAACAACACCGAGGGAATATTGCTGATTGCTGAATATTGTTGTTTTGCCTCTTTCTGTTTTCATGGGATGTGTCATACTGAGACGTTCCCACAGGGTTTACATCAACGCTAATCTGTATGTTTTGTGCTCGAACCAAGAGATCTTTTGTTTGCGCTCATGCCCAGGTGCATTCATACGATTCTCCCTTCTTCCTTTCCTAGTCTGCGGCCATTCTCTTTGTTCAGATTCGGTCGTAAAACTTCACACTAAATAAGCTGTAGGTTGCCTTAATGCAAGCAGATTTCTACCTCAGCAGGATATTTTAGGATTCCTTTTTCCACCGATGGTTAATTTTTCAACTCCACGAAGCCGCCACGTTACAGGATCCCAGCATGAACGGGCCTGAGGACAGACACATGTACTCTTATTCCCAGAAAATCTCCCACTCTGTCGCTCTTCCAGATTAGATTCTCTGGAGCAGCTCCAGCCCGAGTATCAGCTCTCAGGCTGGGGGAAAGATTTCTGACGGGCCCATTTTGCAACACAGGAAACTCGAGCCCCACTTACCAATGTTCTCTGGAGCGTTCAGAGTTGGCTCGTACGTGATTATGTTGTCAAACTATTGATTCTGAAGACTTAATGTCTATGCTCAAAATTTATGTTTAATTTTGATACTACTTTAACCTATTAGAAGGGTTAGGGTTAGCCTTTGTGGTTGGTGTATTAGCAATAGCAGTACAGTAGTGGTAGAAATACTGGTAATAATGAACTACAAACAAACTGTGTTCTTCCTGCTTATAAATTAACTTCACTTAATACATCTAAATACGTATTAAATACTTATTAAAAGGTACTGTCTGCGCTTGTCAGGCTTAATAAAGCAAATAGCAGCTAGGCTACTGCTACACTGTTACGCTGGATAAGGCTAGTTCATCTTTAAGCTAGTTTTGTTGGTGCTACGTCTTGCTAAAGTTGTGGTTGAGTTTAGCCACTGCCTCATATGTGGAATAACACAACATTTTATTAATAAAACTGATTAAAAAAATATTTTAAAAAAGCACACAAGGAACAGGTGGAGAAGAGTAAGTAGGTTTAGTGTTTTCTATGGCTAGCTTTGGTGAAATCACCAACGAGCTGCTCTTTTGCGGCAGCGGTCGGGCAGACTAGGCTATGTTACGTGCTGTTTTGTCAAATTTTCAGTCAGTCATTTTTATAATGATATAAACAGGTGTCATCATGTCAAATTATTGTCTAACTCTGGGTCTGAGTTGGAGTCAAACACAGTGGTGACACAGAAGCCTGGTGTCTCACTTTGAAATGAAAGTGGTAGCAAAGTAGCAGAAGAGGACAGTGCACCAAAACACTGGGAGTAGCCGTGTTCACAAAGGGCTGATTCACTCTTTTTGCTTGGAAACTATTGCAAAAAGTACGGCTAATACATAATTGTATGCTGGTAATGAAAATAGGCCAGTGGATATCAGATTCCCACTGGGATCCAGGCTCAGTGCTTCTTGATGCCAGATCCTCACACGACAAAGCTGCTTTTCGCTGTGTAAACACACACAGATCAGCATACCGGAGGGTCGTGGGAGAAGGATCGGCTCAGGACCAAAAGCCTTTTCAGACATCAAACGTCCCACACATGCAGTTTTATCATGTAACACCTCCGTGATTGTGGCTCATGTAGAATAACTGTGATTATGACACAGTGCTTGACAGTTTCTGTAAGCCAGATAAGGCTGAAAGGTCACAGTGGTTGTTATTACACTTAACCCCTGACCCACATGTCCAAAGGATCACATGAGGATTGCAGCTTTAGTCAAATATGTGCATAATACTATTGAAATATACGTTAGAGCTGTTGGAAATAATTATTTTAATTATGAAGTCATCTGTTAATTATATGTTTTTTTTTCTATTATTAATTAGTAAATCATTTACTGTATAGAATGTGAGATTAAAGCATGCTTATCCCAAGTAACCAGACATGCACTTATATGAATCCAGCACTCCAATCGTATTGTATCGTCATTGTCATCAGTAGCACACACTGAAGGTTGCACAGCAGTTTCATTGTATGCTGTGTATCAAGAAGATACTTGATTGTAGCCAAGACAACACTGACCTCTAGTGTCAGACCTCTAGAGAAGGGGGTTAGAATCAAAGCGCTCTGGTGTGATGTATACAGAAGCCTATTTCTGCCACCAAATCAAAAAAAAAGAATCAAATAAATGTTGGATGTCATTAAAAAGAAATATCCACGTGAATGTGAAGTTAGTTTAGTTTAGTTTATTAGTTTATTAGATCGAAGACAATCCAGATTAATCAACTGCATCAACAACAGTAAAAAGGGGCAGCTTTAGCCAACATGGCTAATATCCTGCTGTAGTCCCCGGCCAGATGACAAGAGGCACCCTAAATGACAAAACAAAAAAACAATAAATTAAATTAAATTAAAATTATATTGTGTACTGACTACCTTTCAGTGTAAAGATAATATGAAAATACTAGATATGAATTTCTGCTTGTATCAAACGATGTGAGATTCTGAAAATCTTGACTTTGAATGTCCAAATTTGTAGTAGATGAATCAAAATGTTGAAGGTCCTGGTAATTCTGAGTGCTACATCGCAGGCAACTGGAGGCAACTCATGCTGTAATTTTGACACTCCCCATATTTAGTTAATGTTTGATCTATGAGTGACCTACTTCACATCTGAGTTCAAACTCAACATAATTATAATGGTTTGCTTGCTTGTAATAAATTATAATAGCTTTAAAGGTCAGTGCCACTGCCACCCTGCAGCCAAGACAGATTAGAATTTTTTCTCGTAAAAATCAAGGAAGATACCAAAGTAGTTTACGTGATTAAAAATACATGATATAAAATAAAACGTCTCAGCTTGTGAGTGGGTCGAAAACACTGCTCTGCACAGTAACAGAAGTCTTCAGGACTATTTTCAAGCATGCACACCTATTCCGTCACTTCCGTTTCCCCTTTAACGTATAAAGTTGACTGGAAATACGCAGACTTGATTTCAAAATAAAATAAGTGCTGAACAACTCGTCCCATTTTCAAGTGAAACGATGAAATGGGAGTTCGAGAATGAAGTATATGATTTAATAAAAATGACATGACATATGTATATCCCTCTCTTAGAGCTTTATCTTCTGTTTTTAAGTTAAAACGACACGCCTCAATTTATGCTTGAACTTTCAAGTTACTTCCGGTGGCGTTAACCTTGGCTGACTTGACGCAGCAACAGCCAGGTTACGTGCGAGCCGAGTCCGCTACAGGTTGAGCAAACAGAGCAGCGGTTAGCGGTCCTGTTGCAGAGACGGAAACATGGTGTCTGCTGTGGTGCTCTTTCTTTTGACGGCGGGCTCTGTTTGTGGAAAGGCTGCGGCAGAAAGACAACTTGTATATGTGACTGTGGTGAGTATTATTACTAACAAGCGTAACGCTACGCAAGCTGTGTTGAACTCTATATAGCGAATTTCCGCAAACCGTGGAGAGACGCGGACGGATTCCCATTCAACATTTAGGAGGTTTTGTGTATTCTTTGCTCATTTGTAAACAAGTGTGTTTACCTGAACACGAATTAAGTCTAACGGATTTCAGCTGGGTCTTCTGGTGAATTCGGCATGTTAATAATCCTGCTAGACACAGTTGCTTTAAAAGAAGCACCTTGTTTGTGTTTGGTTGACGTCGCTTGCATTGCATTAGGGAACGAGCTTGCTCACCCGTCGCAAAAGTGGACATTTTGTTGAAATAATTGTCAAATTTGAACAATAGACTCATATTTTTGAATTGGAAAATGCATAAAAAAGTAAGGTGTGCTTTGAATTGATAGACGTGTGAGACAAAATGACCAGAGACACAACAGGAACTCCGGTTTCAAGTGACCCTTGAAATAAATGAGCTGGGTCTTGTGAACTCTCATGGTGAGGTTACTCGAGGCGAGCGAGAAGTCAGCACTACATCACAAACTTTAGTGTCCAGCTGGCAGCTTGAACAGATGATCCAAATACTTGGAATGTGCTATAGCTGTTGTTATGTTTGTGCATGATGACAAACTAGTTATGTCAGGTGACTTGTCAGCTGGACTGACAGAAACAACACTTGGGAAACACTCACACCTCTCCTCAGGAGCATCTCTGGTCAGATTGATGATGATGATTTGGATCATAGCCTCTGTTTGGATGTTTCCCTGTGTTCAAGCACACGTTGGGCACATGACAACAAAGCACATGCTCAAGTATTTGCAGGTACAGCTGCTCTGTCCTCCTGGACCCTGCTCACCAGAAATGCCAGAAGTTATTGTCACTGAATAATAACAATAATTACATGACTGCAGGAGCAGTTTGTGACATTATTATCACCATGTATTGTGTTGCAGGGGTATCTACTGAAGTCAGCATGCTAACCCAGCTAGCCCTGGTTCAAAGCTCCTGTGCTAGCAGTCTGAACAGCAACACCACGTCCCTGAGCAGCCCGTCTGAACCACTAGCTGCACAGCTAACTGAGCTAACTAGCTAAGGGTTAGCGGTATCTGGCGATATTTGTTTAAAATTCGACAGGTGGCCGTTTCTGACATATTGCACCTTCATCGCTGGTTGCCACTCACCATTAAATGCTAAAATGACACTTGAGTACAAATCATCATCATCATCATCATCATCATCATCATACAAATCATTTGCCAAAAAGGAGACAAAAAAACACAATAAACTCTAACCGTTCTCTGGCTAGTCTTGTGTTTAGTGGTAGTGTTTCCCTCCCTCCCGCCCTTTCCCCATGGCATCTGTCATGGATGTGAGAATTGAAATAGCATTAGACACAGTGATTTCCCTTGTTAAAGCACTTCCCTCAAGCATCTTGCATGTCAAAGTGTTAAAAACGCGATGCTGTGAGTTTGTAACGAGGATTTTCTCGCATTAAAGTTTGTTGGCTGCCATTGCTGCTACTACTGAGGGAGCTTAATGTTACATATTCTTGCACTCATTCTTAGAAACGTCTGCTTAGATAGCCATTAAAGGATCATGGAGCGGATGAGATTAGGAGTTTTAAAGGGATAATCCACCCTTTAAATGGAGTTTGCACACTTTTTCAGCTATGTAAGATGGCTCAGTCATGTGTGCGCTTCACAACAGAAAACAAACACTTCCCTTTTAGTGTCCCGAAGTTGAATGTTGAAACTGTTACTTGAAAAACCAGTTTTTGTGGGCTTACAAAGCCTGATCGATGGGGAACAGACATTTCTTTAAACAGAAACCAACAGTGGTTTTACATCAGTAGTAATTTGTTTATCAAAGGAGCAGGAATCTTTCATTAACATAGGTCCACTGGGGCATTTTCATTGTCATCATTGTTCTGGACTTCCTCTTTTTGTTTTCTGCACCTGCTTATATTGCATTTTTTAATCATTTTAAGCCTTGTTGTGTTCGGAGTCTTCGGTTGACATGTTTTAGCCGCCCATGACTGACGTTACAGTATCTGACAAACTAACTATCAGCTGACTGGAATCCATAACAGCCTGTGCTGACACAGATAAAACTGAGGCAAAGGTTTTGGCTCGATTCTGCTTCAGAAGAGCTGCCTTGTGTTTACAATGTTGCATATAAAGGTAAAGAAAAGAGAAAAAAAAAGGTTTTTGAGGTAATAGAAAGATAAAGATATCAAATTTGAAGTACACAGGGTGAGAAGGAGGCTCGTAAACACAAGTCACATGACGAAAGTAAAAGTTTAATTTGCTGACATTCAAGAAATCAGCTGACAGTGGCTTCAAACCTGCGACAAAAAAGAGAAACACTTTGGGGAATACAGTCTCATTTTTCCATCATATCTGCAGTTTTGTTGATTCATTTTAATTTCTTATATTGACGACACGCCTTTTATGATGTCTGTTTATTTCAGAGAAATGAAAGATCAAAAGGTCAATGTTAAATCCTAATATTTTTGGCAAAACTTTACATGTAAGTTTGCAAAACAGACACATTGTCTGACATTTAAGAAAAAAACTGGAGTTGTCATCATGCAATAATTTGCACTCTCAAACATGTCTGCCCATGTAATTGCTCACTTTACACATCTAACTATAAAGCAGGAAATATCTGTCAGTCTGTGGTTCACTTTTCTCAACAACCGTTTATGCAATCTACTTAAAACAGGGCAGGTTTGTTGCAGAGGACCCGGGGAAGTGGAAAATGCTGAATTTGGTGCAATTTGGACAAATGTCACTTTCATTATTAAGAAAGCTTGAATAAACTGGTCACCACTAAAGCTGCAATGAGCAAAATCGGCATGTTTTGCTGTCTGGATTCTCACTTTTAAGCCTTCTTTCCCATTTTTTGCAATATCGAGCCATGCTCATCTTTTCACCACATGACGGTCTGTTCCTTTTTTCATCTCTGTGCAGCAATGCTGAGATTTTTAGGTCATTGGGAAATACTGTTACCACATTTTCTTGGGCCCTCGTGGAAGTTTCTTGAAGTAGCAAAGTCAAAGGTTAATGGCGTCCTGCCATCTCTTCTCTCTCTCCTCCAGTTGTTTCGGCATGGTGACCGATCGCCAGTCAAAGCCTATCCCACCGACCCGTACCAGGAGAGCGACTGGCCACAAGGCTTTGGACAGCTATCACAGGTACAATGATGATTTTGTAATTGGAGTGTTTACTGATAAACTGCATTGAAGGTTGTTATGATGTCACGCACAGTTCATGTAATGCATCAAAAGCCGTGTGTATTGAAGCTCTGTTCACTCCCATGCATTTAGGCCAGTGGTTTTTTATTAAATTTCCTCATATCAGGCCCTTTAGTATCAGTGTGCAGGGCAAACACGTATTTTCTTGAGCAAATCCTTCTCTAATTTATTGCATCTAAATCTGCTATATGTTGTTGACCCTCTGTGAATCACTGATGTACATAAAAATGGATGACAGGTCTCCACTGTACAAAAATGAAGCCTAGATATTCTAGATACAGTTGCTGCCATTTTGCGCATCTTTGGGAAAAATGTATTTGAGGTGCTTTTAGGTTGGGATTTGAATGGTGAGGTGTCAGGAGATCCGCCCCGCTCTTTCATCAGGAGTGTAATGTCTGTTGATGTTTGTGTGCGTTTTCAGGAGGGGATGAGGCAACACTTGGACCTCGGCCACTTTCTGAGGAATCGATACAAAGGATTCCTCAGTGAATCTTATGACAGACACGAGGTAGGTGCACTGGCCTCTTCAGCGTTCAGGTCACATGTCGCCGCGGCAGACAGGCAATCATTCATATTAAAGTTTAGGGGAAAGGGCCTCTTGCCACGCCGGTGTTATACAGGGTTACCACTGGTGCTGGAATTCCTGGAACATGATGCAACATGAGATGTGCTTTCCAGGTGGTATCAGCTCTTCTTTTCAAATGTATAAACACATTTTTATCCCTCACTGATCACTCCTTCGCCCACAGATCTTAGTTCGAAGTACAGACTACGATCGCACCCTGATGAGCGCTGAAGCCAACCTAGCAGGTCTGACCATCCTCTTCTCCCTACTTCTCTTCCCTCGACCAGTAATTATCTTTCTAGCACTTCCTCACATTAACACTGTGTGTTGTTTGGGTCATCTAGGTCTGTACCCCCCCTCTGGTCAGCAGGTCTTCACACCGACCTTGAAGTGGCAGCCGATACCTGTGCACACAGTGCCACAAAATGAAGAGAGGGTATGTAGCATGGACTTCAGGAGTACTAGTGTGAAAAACTCCTCTTTTGGTGTCATGGAAAGAAGAAATAAAAGTGTCCTCGGCACACAAGATATAGTGATATTTAAAGGAATGAACGGCTAAACTTTGTGTGTCTCTTCTTTCAGCTTCTGTCGTATCCTCTGAATGACTGCCCCCGCTACAAACAGCTGATGAATGAAACTGAACACACGGAGGAATTTCTTAATGTTACCACAACATATAAGGTACAGGGTTTTTTTGTTCCTTTCTTTTCTTTTCCATTTTCCTCCGAGCCAACACATATGTGTGTGTGTGTGTGTGTGTGTGTGTGTAAAGTTGTTGTAATGTTGAAATGTTAAAATATTTTTGAGGATGATACAGTTGTTGAGCGTTGTGTGCTTCTTTCTTCAGGACGTTATAGAGCTGGTGAGGAATAAAACAGGACTGAATAAAACCACCGTGGAGTCGGTGTGGAGCGTGTACGACACTCTCTTCTGTGAGGTGAGATCACAGTTGTCACAATGACAGTAACAGCATACTTGGGTCATGCAATGCTGCACGAAATCTCGACAGTTGTCATGTCATCTGAGAAACAGGAAATGTTGAGTAACCTCTGACCTTTTTCTGGTGAATAAAGTCTTAGAGATTTCTTAGATATGATATTATGTTCAGTGGAATCTGGACGTGTTGCATTTAACTACAGTGTCGTGATGAGAGTTTCATAAAACCTGCCTAAATCATATTGTTTGTTTTATTTTTAATAGGGGAAGTATATAAACTGTAGGTTGATCAACATAGTACATTAATGTCATATACGTTTTTCAAAATTTCAGGGATAAAATAAAGATTATTGTGAGTCAAATACACACAAAATAGTGCAAAGTATGAGAATCAGGGATCAGGGACAGCTGGGTTACACATCCACAGAATATTCAACAACAATGTGAGAGATGGTTGCAGAGAGAGTGAAGGTGCAGGACTGCTGACGAAGTGCTATCAAGAAAAGAATTTCCTCATAGTCAACTGTCTTTTTTATGGTTTTCATAACTCCCACTGTGTGTGTCTGTGTGTGTCTGTGTGTCTCTGTGAACTCAGTCCCGTCACAACATGTCAGCTCCTGAGTGGGTCACTCCCGAAGTCATGGAGAAGCTCCGAGTGCTGAAAGACTTTGGATTTCAGGTAAAAGTCGCAACAGTTTCATTGAGGAGCTTTGGTGTCTCGTGGTGGTCTAAATCTATTTAAAGGTGCATTATGTAAGAACTGGTCACCTCGTGCATTCAAACACCAAACAAATAGGGGGCAGCAAATCATCAGCGTAACCACTAACTGCACAGCGAATTGAGCTGCTACAGTTAGCAACAGTTAGCAACAGTTAGAACGTCCAGACTGTCAGAAAGGCATTACCAGACAGGACAGGCTAAGCTAGCTGGTTGACATGCTAACTTGAGTGGATATCTCTGTCACACAACACATCGACGCCATTCAGAACTCTTATTTCCACACATTCTTTTTGATAATTGTAGATATTTCCTAAACAAGTACTCCTACACATCACAATGTTTTAAGAGAAATAAGTATTGTAATGTTATTAAACTGTTGTTTTTTCCTAGGTCATATTTGGGGTCTACAATCAACAAGAAAAGAGCCGGCTGCAGGGAGGTGTGTGCTCTCAGTTTTTCGAAATTGAACTCCTGACTGCAGGATGACGTACATAAATCAGCATTACAAAAATATGTTGCTTCCTTCTTTCTTTTTTAATAATAATAATAATAATAATAATAATAATAATAATGAGGAAATAAACGGCTAAATACTTTCCTTCAACAATTGGGCTTTGTAGTTTTAAGCAAGCATTACTTAAACAGGAAATAGTGCATTTATTGAGGACTATTTTCAGCGGTAGATGAATACACATTCGGTAAACCAGTGAGTATTTTATGTGGTAAGATGGTGTTTGAAGGATTTTGTCAAAAGAAACTGTGTGTTCATGGTAATGAAGGAACATGCCACAGTGTAACAGTTGTGGCTCATTGATGATGTTTGCGGAATACATTCATAATTTTGGTCATGCGATCTGTTGACAATTATTCAGGGTAAGCTCGGTTAATATGAGCTGCTCTCTGTCTTGAAGGTATACTGCTGGGTGAAATAGTGAAGAATCTTTCCAAGATGTCCGTCCCAGACCCACAACAGAAACTGAAAATGATGATGCTGTCAGCGGTGAGCAAGTGAACAATACTAACACTTTAAAGATACATTCTGGAATAAATGTAAGTCAGATTTTCTACCTTAATACAGCCATGTGTGCTGTTTCCAGTCTTTATGCTTCGCTAAGCTAACCATCTCCTGGCTGTAGCTTCAAACTTAGCGTACAGACACGACATTGGTATCAGTTTTCTCATCTGTCTCTTGGCCAGAGTAAGAGCATTTCACAAAATGTTGAACTTATCCTATCATGTCTGTCCTACAGCATGACACCACTGTGGCAGCCCTCCAGGCCAGCCTGAATGTGTTCAACGGACGACAGCCGCCGTATGCCTCCTGCCAAATATTTGAGCTGTACAGGGATGAGAACGGGTAAAACACACACCGGCTGTAGACACTCACTCAGGCATAATATTGACACATTCAGGTTTTTCTCAGAAAGAAAGGAACGACTATGCTATATAGAATAAATGGATGAGATTTTTTTTTTTATTTAAAACATCAAGGATTAAAAAACATAAGAATATGTTGATTTTAAACTGCTTTTATGATACTGTAAAGCTCCAAATAATCAGTCATTTTATCTTTAATGTCCACTAGAACATCTTGAATGGATAGATAGTCATGTGCTGTATACTAATATCATTAAACATCTCTCTTTCCTGTCTTTGGGTCTGTCCAGCTCTGCTTCTGTGTCAATGTTGTACCGGAATGACAGCAAAGTGGAGCCGTACCCTCTGCAGTTACCAGGCTGCTCCCTTGACTGCCCCCTGGAGGAGTTTGTGGGAATCACAAAGCTCTCTATTTCAGACGACCGAGACAAGGAGTGTCAAGTACCGTCAGAAGGGAGAGACACAGGTGAATATGTTTGAAGACTGCAAAAATAAACACAAGCCTGAGTGATTGTGCGACCACTGATCCCTTTTTTTTTTTTCTTTCTCAGAAGTGATCGTCAGTCTGGCCGTGTCCGGCTGTCTGCTCTTCCTCCTCATCGCCGTCCTCCTCGGCGTCATCTGTTGGCAGAAGGAGCCAATGAGCAACCGGGGATACCGCCACGTGATCAACCAGGAAGCAGGAGACGAATCCTGACAGAAGCACAAACTGCTCCCCCGGAGATCTAAAGACCTCGTGTCTTGGGACAGCAGCGACGATGATGAACTCTAAATGTCCCGCGTGACGTTTTTAGACGTTCCGTTCGGGATCCGCAATAATACGATTATGTCTAAACGACAAGCTTACGTCCATAATGACCCTGTTTCTGTTGGGTCCGAGGGAAG
>CAEMYA010000158.1:1891386-1901486 GCA_903131615.1 Diplodus sargus | reverse complement strand
AACTGATTCATGTAATCACCTTCTTTTCCAGACAAGAATACGTTTGTTTTTGTGTGTAATTGTAAGTAATTCATGCATATGTCCATGAATGATTGCTTTGTGTTGTGATTTGTGTACAGTATGTATGTGTTGGCCTGTCTGTGTCCTGTTTGTGTCGACTCTGAGGCCTAACGACCGAGATGCCTTAAATATTTTCAATAATGAGCTTTCTCTGTTCTGCATAATAACACATATCTGTAGGATTTCTGGCTTTTCATTTGGACTTCTTCAAAGTTCAACAAGGTGTCAATAAGAATCAAATCCGTTAGTTGTGAATATCTTGGAACTCTTGAAACACTGGAAACCTTTAAATGTGTGTTTTTGAATCAGGTTTTGATTACTTGAGATAGAAACTGCTTAATTGTGTTTTATTTTTTGTCTTTGAACTAATCATCTTTTAAACACGGAGCAGATATTGAATGCTTTTCCATACGCAAATTCATGAAAAAACAGAAAGTTTGGTTACAAACAAAATGGAATATATTACAAACTAACTATAAATGCTAATGCAGGTATGAGCAGGATCTCGTATTTCAAGTTAGGATCCAGATCATGGGCTTAAAATTAATTTCCACATTGCAAACCCTTCAATACATGATCGCAGTATTCAACACAATGAAAAGGTTAATTTTAAATATATGTCAGTTTTCTGCTGTATAAAATGATCAATCAGACTTTTGAGAATATGTCGCTTGTAAATGTTTTGTTTGAAAAATAAAAGCTCAATCATTTTGAATGTTGTTTGTAGATACAGGTGTACAAAGCAAGGGTTCTTGTTTGTCTGTCTGCTTCATTTGTGGAACAGATGTAAAAAAAAAAATGGATTTGTGCATTTATCATTCTGGCATGATGTAATCTTTTTTTGTAATCTTTTAAGATACAGGTCAGCTGTCTGTGGCTCCACCCAGTAGCTGTAATTTGATTCGCAAGAAGTCCCTGCTCCCAGATCAACACAACCAATCAGAACCAAGGGGCATGTCTGAGACGTGTCAATCACTCTCATACATGCGCTGTTGGCAGCCCCTCTCTCACGCAGCGCATACTGGGCAGTGCCCCTCCAACGCGCAGGCGCAGTGCCTGCTCTCACCTGGTCAGATAGTTCAAGTTCAAGCCCAAACTGTAAACAATGGCGGAAAAGCAAATGAGCTAAAAAATGCCCCACCATTGCCCACGTCAAAGAGAAGAAATAAGAAGACTGATGAAGAAAAGCAGTGTAAAAAGAAAGAATTGGACAGAGCCAGAGAGAAAACTCGGATAAATATCGGAGTGTCATTTCAGAGGTGGAGGGAGCTGTAGGATTTGTAAGGACTCAAGAGCGACGCAGAGTTAGCGGCTTTTCTGCTGGACAGGTAAGGACCCCTGCTTGATAAATGTTTTATTTTATTTTAACCACAAGGCAATGGTTGCGGAAGTTACAGTTATATTTGCAATAGCATATGTTGCAGTCGAGCTACGTAGCTTGTTGGTAAATCTAGCTAGTTAGCTTGTATGCTAACTCTGGTATTTAGCATTTTCTTTATGGCTACTGGTTAGCAAAAGTGTTTTTCAAGTGACCGGGCAGTTATAACGTTAGTTTGTGTTCAGTACCTCTGAAGTGGTTGAATTGGTTTAGAGAAATAACGTCACTCATGCTTCAGAAAGGCAGCATGGTGATGATGATTACCTGAATGATTACCTGGTAACTCCTGTACCACCATGTGAGGAATATTGTTTGTTACTAGGGATATCTACAGTGATCTGCTTGAGACACTTATCATTGTAATTTAGTTATATTGATCAGAGATTGAACAATCAGGGCTTATGTTGTTGTTGTTATTTTTAATTTACATCTTAGTTATCTGGCATCCTCTGTTACCATGGTTACAAGCCTGCTCCTCTGTGGGAGGGGCTTCAAAGGCTGCAGCAGCAGCAGAGAGGAAGAAGGAGGGACCAGGGAGCTGTATCATTCAAATATTCTGGCTATGTCCATTTTTTCCTCAAAACTCCTGACTGCAGCTTTAAAGGTGCAAAATGTAAGAATTGCCCCCCTGGCTAATTTATACTCCACACAAATAGGGGGCAGCATATCACAAACAAACCGCTCACTGCTGCTTACTGTAGGTGTAGATAAAGTAAAAATCAAATAACTTAAATGATATACATAACACAATATAGTGACAGTGGCTATTCAATAAAATTCCGCTACTAAATGGCTAAAATGTTAATAGTATCAGTTTGTATAGAAAGTCTTTTTACATATTGTATTTGAATTAAATACATATTCTCATTTACGTACTGTTAGTATTTAAAGTATCTGATGAGCAAGTGATTGTAATTTGTAACTCGATACTTTTGGTGTATTTGTGCACATCTCAGATTGTCTGTTAATACATATTTAATCAGTTAAATTCAGCAAAAAAAAAAAAAAAGTAAATTAAGCGATCAGCCATTTACATCCAGTACATGTGGAGGTCTGTCTCAAGACAAATGGAATGTCTTCACATGGGCAGGTATATTTCAGAGAACAGCAACAAAACTTGGCCATGTTTTGTTTGCACTGGACCTGCCAGCGTCTGTCCCTGACCTCATTCGGAAGTTCCTCATAAACATGTTAACTGTTAATGTCTGCCACATGACCAGCTGTAGGAGCTGACTCCTGTGATGAAGCAGCAGTGTGCTGATGTCATTTAGCTACACTGCACATTAGTCTGTGTTGTGTTTGGCGCAAAACTGTTAAGGTAGAGAGGCTCCATGTGACAATGTGTAGCGCATGAGCCTGTGGACCATTTGTTTAATGCTAACGGAGAGCAACAGAAGCTAGCGTTAGGTTGGCGTCTGCAGTCTGAAGGTACTCATAGGCATGAAGAAACATTGTTTTATTTATTATCAAATGAGGCTACTTTTTATTTGGTATATTTTTAAATTTTTATTGTAGGCTACTTATTTTATTTAATAAATACACCAAAACATGGCATCATTGAAATGGAAAAGCGAAGTTCAAGTATATTTTACTGTAAGCATAAGTAGCCCACTGCAGAGTTGCCACATCATGTAAAAATATACATTAATGTTTATATTGGCTTCTTATAAAACTTGATAGGCTAGGTTAGCGATCTCCACGCTGCTCTCGAGCCGCTCGGCGTGAACAAATGCCTCAGAGTGTTCAACCCATGAGTTGTTTGTGAGTGCAGACATTCACGACAAAGATATAAGCCCGACAACACGCAGCAGCTATTCTGTGGAAGATATTCATAAACCCAAATATTTATTTTAGTGTCAAAGCCGCGAGCGACGCTGGTCTCCGTTCCTCTTTCCTCAACATGGCGTTTAGGGCGCAGGGCACGAACCTGTTTGTCTAAGTTGTTGATGTACTACACGAGACGTTTCTGAAAAAAACGTTTTCATTTTTCAACAATTTTCATGAATTGTTGTGGCAACCAACAACGGCACATGTTGTGGAGGAGCCATTCTGCTAGTTCGCCTGAGTGGCGCTGTGGGGTGTGGTGAAAGGACACTTGAGGTGCCCACTAATTGATGCAGGTGTGATGCACATGAAGTCTTTTGTTTTCGACCGCAGGCTGGCGGCAGGCTGGTCGCGGAACTGCTGGAGAGTGGAAACTCCGGGGGTCGGACGCAGTGAAGCAGCAAAGTTTCGTTCTTATCAAGCCACAAAGGAACAGAGGTAAATGGTATCGACACTATAGACAATACTTGGCCAAAGATAAAAAAAAAAAAAACATACTATATTGGCCTATAATAAAGTGTGCACACAGAAAAAGTGGATCAATCCCAACTTTGGTGTTTTAAATCAAACAAGAGACAGATTATGGATGCTTTTTTGGAAAATGTTTGGGTGCTTTGTGTGTGATACAAAATAATGGTAAAATGGAAAATCAAAAGGGTGATGAATTTGAGTCGGGTCAAGCAGCTGCACATGATGGTACAAAGGAGGATGTGCCTGCTGATGGAGCTGATGGAGTTAACTGACGAACAATAAAGCTTACAGCAAAGGCGCTGCTTGCTAAAATAAGTGACTTGGAGACACTGAGAAAATCTAAACTAAAGGCTGCTAGCTTAAAGACTACAACACAAAGTTTGATGGAAGAATCTGGTTATGAAAATGAAATCGACATAAGTTTGAATGTGTATCAAGTGCTGATTAATGATGCAAAAGATACTCATAACAAATTGCTTGAATTGTTGCCTGTGGAAAGAAAAGAAAAGCATGATGTTTTGGTTCAAAGCAAAACTTTTGAGTGTGAATGAATTTAATCAGAATGTTGCAAAATATCAAGCATGTGTAACTGACAAAATGGTTAGATGGAATGGAATCCCATTTCGAAAGGACAGAGGAAAGGACTGGACTTCCTGGTGTAAGGCAAGCACCTGTCACACCTGTGGAACCTGAACACTTACCTGCAGTAAGGAGGTCAAATTCTGATGCACAATCTAATGGCACCAACACACCAGTGCAACATGAAAGCAGTCTTTTTATGAATGCGTTCAAACATTGTGTGGAGGATAAAAGTGCATCTGAGTGGGATTGCCTGTATTATCTGGAAAGATACACCAGGGGGTGTCCAAGAGACCTTGTGCAAAGTTTTTTTCATATGACCGCAGAAAGAGGGTTTGCAACAGCTAACGCTCTTTTAAAGGAACATTTTGGAGATGAAATCAAGATCACAGCAGCATACATGGATAAAGTACACAACTGGCCTGTTGTCAAAGCAGAAAATGTTTCTGCACTTCAGGAGCATGCCTTGTTCCTCCGTGGATGCAGCATCGCCATGGCCGACCTCCAGGACATGAGAGAACTGGACATGTCTGCCAATCTCAAACTCATTCTGTCTAAACTTCCTTTTTATATTAAGGAAACGATTTAGACTCACTGCATATGACATCCGTGAGAAGCAACATCGCAGACCATGTTTCAAAGATATTGTTCGCTTTGTAGAACATCAGGTCAAACTCTTGTCTGATCCAGTATTTGGAGATATACAAACACCAGAAAAAAGGATGTATGTCAAAGGAGATGTGTCCATGGTTAAACCTAACGTGGAAAGAGAGAACTTTGCTACAAACATTTGTGCTGTTAACAAACAACACCAATGTAAGGAAACAAAGCAACACCAGCTGTTTATTCTGTTCGCTACATCGATCTGTGAATGACTGTCCAAAGTTCATGAAAATCAAACACCATGAAAAAATACACCTCTTAAAGAAAAAGGAACCTTTTTTTAGGTGTCTGAACACTGAGCATTGGAGCAAAAACTGTGATAAGCACAGAACCTGTTAAAAAATGTAAATAAAGTCATCCAACAGCCTTACACATCCATGTTAAAATGGTGGACAAGTCAGTGAGCACCAGGGACACGTGTGGCAGTGAACCTGAGTCAACCGTAAATATCACACTTGTATCAGCCGAAACCTTTGGAGGCCAAACGGGCCGGAAGCAAAGGAATGCTGTCAATTCTACCAGTTCAGGTAAAGGCAAAAAAGAGCAATAAAGTCATTCAAACCTATGCGTTTTTGGACAATGGGTCAACATCTACATTTTGCTCTGAAGGTCTAATGCGAAAGCTGAATCTGAATGGAAAAAGATCAAACATATGCTTGCTAACAATCAGTCCCAAAAAAGCTGTGTCAACATACATTGTAAGTGGCCTGGAAGTGTCGAATCTTAATGGAGAAAGGTGTCACAGTCTTCCAGATGTTTACACCCAAAAAACAGTGCCAGTGAACGCTTCAAATACAACCAACACTGAATTCCTCAGAAAATCACATTCACATCTCAGAAATCCCTGCTGAAGTGGAGTTGTTGATTGGAACCAATGCTTCTCAATTGCTGGAACCATGGGAGGTTGTTAATAGTCGAGGAGATGGACCCTTTGCCATTAAAACCCTATTGGGGTGGGATGTAAGTGGCTCATGTAAAGGTTGGAAAAATGATGACTGTCATTCTATCTCTGTGAGTGTCTGTGGAGTCACGAGAGCTGCTATTGGAAAAGCAGTACGAGTATGACTTCAATGAAAAGGATGCTGAGGACAAAATGGAAATGTCAAGAGAGGAGGCAAGATTCATTGAAATCATGGAGCAGTCTGCAAGTAATTCTGATGATGAATCTATCTCATCAAGTGGATCCAGACGGGGCATGAGGGGAGCATCTTACTGCTGCGGGTTGGCACTCTGTTGGGAGGGAGGAGGGTGTCGTTCATAGTTATTTAGGACTGCCGGCGACGAAGACAGGCAGAGCAGCGGGTTAGATGTTCCTGTGTTGGGAGGGGAGGTTATCTGCAACAGCTAAAGCCGATTAAGTCTTGCTAAAAGATGCAATGGGTAGATGTTTAGACCCGTGCGATAGCGATGACTGGAATAGGGCTAGTTTCTCTTCTCGAAGGAGGCTACATAACGAGTCAGAGCATTTGGCATTGCACTCCGACGACTGGTTACTTAAGCTTATCCCACAGCAGATCCTAACACACAAGATTTGTTGGCTGAAGACCATTTTATTGCAAATGTTGGAAATGAGGATTTGCGTGTCAGCCACTCCTTTGTAGAGTTCAGCAGGGCACACTGCCTGTATGAGTAATTAATGTGACTAATGATGGTCTAATGCTAAAGAGTGGCATGAAAGTTCCTGTTGTGCTTGTAAAAAAGAAAGGCGGTGGTCTCCAGTTTTGTGTCGACTATAGGAAACTCAATGAGGTCACTAGAAAGGATGCGTACCCTCTCCCTAGAATCAACGATGCTCTGGATAGCCTTAGCCATGCTTGCTGGTTTTCCACTCTTGATTTAGCAAGCGGGACCCAAAAGATCGCCATAAGACTGCTTTTACCACACACCCAGGGGCTATTTGAGTTTAATGTCTTGAGTTTCGGCCTTTGTAATGCACCCAGTACCTTTCAGAGGTTAATGGATTTAATACTTGCTGATCTGCAGTGGACTACCTGCTTAGTTTATTTGGATGACATAATTGTTTTTGGCCGCACTTTTCAGGAACATCTGATGCGCCTGGGTGGTGTGCTTGGAAAACTGCAGCAGGCCAACCTTAAAGTTAAACCATCTAAGTGTGATTTTTTTTTTCTACACAAGTCCATTACCTTTGGCATGTCATCTCTGCTGCGGGGGTGATGCCAGATCCAGCTAAGGTGGGGGCAGTCAGAGAGTGGTCTGTCCCAACCAACCAGACTGAGGTCCAGAGCTTTATAGTCCTAGCCTGATACTATAGACGTTTTGTAAGGGGTTTTGCAGATATTGCTCGCCCTTTGCATCAGCTGGCAGAGAAGGGGAGGCGTTTTCGATGGAGTGAGGAGTGTCAAAGTGCTTTTGATCAACTCAAGGCTAGCCTAATCATTGCTCCTGTGGTAGCTTATCCAGACCCCAACAAACCATTTATCTTGGACACTGATGCAAGTGACGTGGGGATTGGGGCAGTGATGTCTCAGGAAGAGGGAGGACTGGAGCGAGTTGTTGCGTATGCTAGTAGGGCTCTTTCAAAGCAAGAACGCAAATATGCTACTACTAGCATAAAAAGAGCTCTTGGGTATGGTGGCATTCACAAAACACTTCAGACACTATTTGTTAGGTAAGGAACTTGTTTTGCGCACTGACCATAATTCCCTGTGGTGGCTGCATCATTTTCAGGGTTTGGAGGGGCAGTTGGCTCGCTGGGTGGAACAGCTTGCTAATTTCCAATAAAAGATCGTCCATCATCCAGGCAAGCCACACAGCAATGCCGATGCCCTCTCCAGGCTGCCAGCTTTTCTTGAAAACAAGCAGCAGGCCGGTCAGGGAACGATAGGCAAGGCTACCTCAAAAGTATTTGCAGTACAAGAGGTTTTGCCTCCTGTGGTGTCCAGGGAGGAAGGGGGGATGGATGAGTTGTCCGAGGCACAGATGGCTGATGTTTTGCTGCGGCGAATAATTGATTGTAAAAACCAGGCTGGCAGTCTGATGCCAGAGGATCCTGACCTGCAGAAATATGTGACACCTCCATCCCGACACAAGTCCAGCAGGCTCCATATTGATATAGTAAATAGCTGCCCGCAGTGTCTCCACCTTGCTGAGTCGTTTGTCTTCCAGCTCCTGCGGCAGATGCTTTCTGAGCCGCGCGTGGCCTTCATTTACGCACCGCACTCGAGCCGCTCCTTTTGCTCCCGTGGGCCGCCAGTTGCCCCTGATCTCGACAAACATCTAAGCAAATGTGCATTTCTCTTAAAACAATGCACAACCACAACAATTTAAAACCTGCACAAGCTATAAATACAGCACTTTCTTACCTTTTTAGAAGTGCCTTTGTCTGGTCTTGCCGACATGTGACTCGTCTCCCCCTGTCTGCTTTGCAGCCTGGTCCTCTCTCTGGGGCCCGTGTGCTCCCCCCTCCTCCTCCCCTCCACTGCTGCGGGCGGTCCCCTGCTCCTCTTTAGCTACATCCACCTGCGCGGCCTGCGCCTCCTCCGCTCCCTCCGGTCTGTGAGATAGCGAGCTTCCCCTGGTGCTGGGTCCATCTTCAGCAGCAGTTGGTTTAAAAAAAGCTTTGAGATGCTCTTCAGTAATTATTTTTCGCGCAACTCTTTCTTAATATGTTTTTTTCTTTTCTGGGCACCACTCTCAAACATCCTCCCCGCCATTTTCCACTTGATGTCACTCAATCATTGAGGGACACACCTCAAAACTAACTATAGACATTCTGATAGGTCAGCCCACAGGCCATAGTCTATGGGGCCACGTGGGTCACTCCTAATTTGGATAAATCAGCAGCCACGTCACGTGCGATTAAAGTGATTGACAGAAAACCTGACAAGTTACAACGTGCAAGTTACATTCGTGAACCTGAACTTGTGAGGCCCCTGGGCTTCAGCCCGGGTAAGCCCGTGCATTAAAGCAGCCTTGGCTTCAGGGTTAGCAAACAGAGCAGCGGTTAGCGGTCCTGTTGCAGAGACGGAAACATGGTGTCTGTTGTGGTGCTCTTTCTTTTGACGGCGGGCTCTGTTTGTGGAAAGGCTGCGGCAGAAAGACAACTTGTATATGTGACTGTGGTGAGTATTGTTACTAACAAGTGTAACGCTACGCAAGCTGTGTTGAACTCTGTATAAATGTAAAGCGAATTTCTGTGGTTTTTCTTTACATGAACACAAATTAAGTCTAACGGATTTCAGCTGGGTCTTCTGGTGAATTCGGCATGTTAATAATCCTGCTAGACACAGTTGCTTTAAAAGAAGCACCTTGTTTGTGTTTGATTGACGTCGCTTGCATTACATTAGGGAACTTGTTTGCTCACCCGTCGCAAAAGTGGACATTTTGTTGAAATAGTTGACTAATTTGAACAATAAACTCATATTTTTGAATTGGAAAATGCATAAAAAGTAAGGTGTGCTTTGAATTGATAGACGTGAGAGACAAAATGACCAGAGACACAACAGGAACTCCGGTGGCAAGTGACCAAGTGACCCTTGAAATAAATGAGCTGGGTCTTGTGAACTCTCATGGTGAGGTTACTCGAGGCGAGCGAGAAGTCAGCACTACATCACAAACTTTAGTGTCCAGCTGGCAGCTTGAACAGATGATCCAAATACTTGGAATGTGCTATAGCTGTTGTTATGTTTGTGCATGATGACAAACTAAACTTCAGTAATGACAAAGTGTTAATGTGTATGATGATATTGTGTAAATAAAACATTGATTCTCAAATCTGCTTCTTGTCATAGTAGGAGGCGGTTATGCACCTTAAAGGGACAATATGTATCAGTCTTTGTTCAAAAAGTCCAGAATGTAACAAAAATGATCAACTGAGTGTGACTAAATAGCATTTGTGACATTATTATCAACCATGTGTTGTGTTGCAGGGGTATCTACTGAAGTCAGCATGCTAATAGTCCAGGCAAAGTAACTCATTTTGGAGCCAAAAATAGAACTAATTGTAATAGAATTTTTTGCAGCTTGGATAATTTCTATGAGTGTCCAGAACAACATACTAAAAGTCCTAAGAAATCCTAGTTGAGGAAATATGTTAAATTCTCATCAATCCGTCATGTGTGATAATAAGGCCAGGCAAGAATACACCCCAATGGGGCTATTTTTT
>CAEMYA010000158.1:1863438-1882173 GCA_903131615.1 Diplodus sargus | reverse complement strand
CTAACTCTGGTATTTAGCATTTTCTGGCTGCTGGTTAGCAAAAGTGTTTTTCAAGTAACCGGGCAGTTATAACGTTAGTTTGTGTTCAGTACCTCTGAAGTGGTTGAATTGGTTTAGAGAAATAACCTCACTCATGCTTCAGAAAGGCAGCATGGTGATGATGATTACCTGAATGATTACCTGGTAACTCCTGTACCACCACGTGAGGAATATTGTTTGTTACTCGGGATATCTACAGTGATCTGCTTGAGACACTCGTCATTGTAATTTAGTTGTATTGATCAGAGATACAACAATCAGGGCTTATGTTGTTGTCTTTATTTTTAATTCACATCTTAGTTATCTGGCATCCTCTGTTACCATGGTTACAAGCCTGCTCCTCTGTGGGAGGGGCTTCAAAGGCTGCAGCAGCAGCAGAGAGGAAGAAGGAGGGACCAGGGAGCTGTATCATTCAAATATTCTGGCTATGTCCATTTTTTCCTCAAAACTCCTGACTGCAGCTTTAAAGGTGCAAAATGTAAGAATTGCCCCCCTGGCTAATTTAAACTCCACACAAATAGGGGGCAGCATATCACAAACAAACCGCTCACTGCTGCTTACTGTACGTGTAGATAAAGAAAAATCAAATAACTTAAATGATATACATAACACAATATAGTGACAGTGGCTATTCAGTAAAATTCCGCTACTAAATGGCTAAAATGTTAATAGTATCAGTTTGTATAGAAAGTATTTTTACATATTGTATTTTAATTAAATACATATTCTCATTTACGTACTGGTAGTATTACATCCTGCATTTACATCCAGTATGTGGAGGTCTGCGTCTCAAGACAAATGGAATGTCTTCACATGGGCAGGTATATTTCAGAGAACAGCAACAAAACTTGGCCATGTTTTGTTTGCACTGGACCTGCCAGCGTCTGTCCCTGACCTAATTCGGAAGTTCCTCATAAACTTGTTAACTGTTAATGTCTGCCACATGACCAGCTGCAGGAGCTGACTCCTGTGATGAAGCAGCAGTGTGCTGATCTCATGTAGCTACACTGCACATCAGTCTGTGTTGTGTTTGGCGCAAAACTGTTAAGGTAGAGAGGCTCCATGTGACAATGTGTAGCGCATGAGCCTGTGGACCATTTGTTTTTATGCTAACGGAGAGCAATAGAAGCTAGCGTTAGGTTGGAAATGGAGTCTGAAGGTACTCATAGCCATGAAGAAACATTTTTGCAACCCTTCCAGTGACCGATTTACAAACTCAAGTTCAGCTTTGTCTTAAAAACAGTGCAGTAGGCCTTTATTTCAACACGGTAGTGCTTTTTCTTGCATACATCGTTAGTGATCTGTCGCACGATAGGTTACATTCAGTATGGCCACGGGTAAAACAATCCATAACATAAAAACAATTCACTGCCTTTTTCTGAAAGCAGATAGAGCGAATAACATTTTCACAAAAACAATAACACACTGGAAAGAAAATATGACACTTGAGTTCTTGCACTCTGATGCAGAAGCATGCACTGCGGATGGTAAGTTTTTCTGCAATAGGAGAACAGCTGGACCCAACACTGACAACTTCATTTTTCATTACTGTATTTCAAAGTGTTGTCAATACAAGTAATGTTTTTCTTTGTTTTTCTTGTATGAAGTTAAAGGTTGCATGGTCATTTACAGATTGAGCTTCATGACAGCTGAAGTACCACTTTGTGTTCAAGAACATACGGGCAGCATTTTTTCTTTCGGTCAGTTTTGGTCTGAGAACCGGGTTATATATATGAAAAAGTTCCATCAAAGAGAAACACTGCTCACAAGAGAGCTGCAGTCTGTAGTAAGAGTCGGAAAGTTTGTGAGATTATGAATATTGAAAGGAGAGAGGGAAAGTGATGAAAGGAAACAATACAATCGGTTAAACAATAAAAAAATCAATGTAAAAAAATGTACAAAAGCATACCAATCTTCAAGAACGAAAATCTAAAGTAACACCCATACCGACTCATATTGTCACTTCACGCACATGGATTAGGAATCGATTAACGTCGGAGAGACACACAAACAATAAAAAAAAACATACATCATCCAACAGTTTCTTGTGCAAAAATATTTTCCATAAGGAATTAAACTACTAGATATGACAACATGTGATGGCACATTGATATTTCCTTTCTCAAAGGATAAATAGTAAAATATATCATACGAAGATGATTGAAGAAAGTATATAAAACAAGTAGGCGATGAAATCCTACGTTCAGGCCTGACGCCTTTTCTATGAAGGTCTTCTAAGTGCAAATTGTTGCCTCGCAGCTCACAGAGGATCAGATTACAGGAAAGGTTTTTGGTCAAAAAATACGATTTCAGAGAGCCTTTCATCCTGTTAATGAACAATCCAAGAGCCGATGATTTTAACTCCAATGTTAAATATAAATGAAATATTGTTCCTTTGAGCTATTACATATTGTCCAAATGATGCGGGTACTGCAAAGAAAATCTAGTAAATGTTTTTATAAGTCCAACATTCAACATTTTGGCGCTGAACAGAACTCCTGTCTTAGGTTTTCACATAATTTCCAATGTAAATGCAGGGAAGGTAAGCAGGATTTGGCTACTGTTAAATATTTTTATCCAACAGCAGTGGCACGTTCTTGTAAGTAGATTTTAATAAAGCCTGAGTCTGAGACCTAAACTCATCTGTTTAAACCGGTCACCCACCATAACTTTTTTTTTTTTTAATGCGTTTGTTTGATGTAACTTTTTTTTCTTCTTACACATTTACATGTTGAACAAGCTTGTGCTATTCAGATATGGCAGCTACATATAAATTTCACATTTATTTTGCGGCTGTAAGCGGTTTACATGGATGATATTTGCGAACACTGAGATAAATTGACCAGTATTTGTATTACGGTAAGTAATGAGAAGTGTAAAAAGCTTATTTTACATGTCTAACTAAAGAAGATTCCAGTAAAGTACGACTGACATGGCAAGCTAAAGTCTAATGCTTGCTAACGGCGTTTTTCAAAATTGACAATCATGTTATCACCAACAATATTAGATTACCAAGTCTGTGACGGATGGAATTTGAAAAGCATTTGTATTTCCGTTTTTTTCTTGGTGAAGCAGATTTTGAGTTTTAGCTAGCTGTTGGTGTTTGGCCAGAAGCTAGCTCTCGCCACTACAACAGCTGATGGCAAATTAGCAACCGCTAATTCCTGTCGTATGTAACCACACCTTAAAGTGAGAAACACCATGAAATGCCCTTTGTAGATGCATATCATTTGGTTTTCATTGTCAGAAGTCTTTTTGAGGATTGAGGATGAAGCTAGCTGGCAAACATCCTTCACTGTTCTTTTCCGGCCTAAATTACCCTTTTTATGCTAGTTACAATGATTGTATCTGTCACACAACCCATTTTTGACAAACAATAGTTTGACATTCGCCGAGTGGCTAATGTTTTTGTGTCCAGAAGTGTCGACGGACGTCACAGTTCCAGCACTAGCCATGTTAGCTTAATTAGCTGCTAGGCCTCCATGGCTCCTGTCTGACCAGAATTGTATGTTCCGTAGTAGTATGACTGAATGAAGTTAACAAGGGAAAAGGATGATGAGAGCAATGATTATCTGGTCCCTGATAATTCCAGTCTCTGGTCTTTGTAGTTTTACGTTCATTAGCCGTGTAAGTGCTAAAACTCTTAATGTCCGTGGGCTGCGTTTTCCTTCATTCTGGTCCAGAAATGACAAAAAGTTCAGATACTTAGAGTGGAAAACGGGACTATATGTGCCATTTAATGACATTGGTGTCATTTATTTCCCACCTGCGGTTGCCACCCAATTTCTCTGGAAGAATTCGGTTGACCAATTTTTAGGCACGACCCCAGAAGTACCTGCTTTGACACACCACGGATAGTGAAAAGGTGACAAAAACGCGGGGAATTGTTGGTTATTAGTCTTTTTTTTCTATCTTTTACGATGGACTCCGCTCAATTCTGTGGGGTGCAGAAGTACGTCTGCGACCCGCAGTAATAATTCTGTGGCGTGGAGTAGAAGTTACTGTGATGGTGGTGGTGGTAGTTGTTGTTCTGCGGGGTGGAGTAGTAGTTGTGATGGTGGTGGTTGTGACTCTGGATGTTTCCGTAGGCAAAGAGGAGCGGGGCCGTGGAGGAGGGGGGTTGCTGGGCGGACGCAACGCCCGCTGTCAGAGTCCCGTTGCGCTGGATGGAGCCGTACCAACTAGACGTACCCAGCTGGGGAGTGGTGGAGAGGAGGCTGAGAGGAGATTGAGAAGAGGTGTTAAAGAAGGATGGACAGGATAGGGAAAGTCATTTAATCAGTCAAGAGTATTGATTTACAACACAGCTTAAAACCCAAAGATAAGTTCAACTGATTTGCTGTTAATTCGGCACTTGACAGTATTTGTGCTTCAGTACCTGGTCCGATCGTTCCTACTATTAATGCTTCTGGACAGGTCGTCATCACTATCGTACCGCCGTGGGTTGTCAAAGAAATAAGCTCTGGAGCTGAAACTGTGGCTGTTGATCATCCCTCCTGGAGCCTGAGAGGTAACGACATGTTTGAGTTTTTGTTATAGCTCACAGATTACTGCTGGCGTTTGTAATTTTAGCGCGTCATTTTACCAGGTTTTGGTTGGGTCTCTGGACTCGGAAGAAAACCACCACCAGGCTGGTAGGTAGCAGTTCCCAGAAGAACAGAATGATTCCGAACACGATGTAGGCTTCACCGCTGATCTCCTGCACATCGGCCTGTAACACACACAAACACTGGACTAAAATGTTTTGGACTGAATACTGAGGAAACAGCTAGCCATACAGAAAACCAAAAAAGGAAATGACAAGTCGTGGTTATGTCTTTGCTTGTGCTAAGCTAAGCAAATGACCCACTGACTTTAACACACAATACAGGTAGAAACATGATAGCGGTACCCATGTAAGTCGTGTAACTATTATGTTGTATTTACCCAAACGTGGGACGAGGGTAGCTGTTTCTCCTTGCTAACAGTCTTTATGCTAAGCTAAGCTAATCACCCACTGGCTTAAACTGAACAGCTGGCATACCCATATGATAGATCTTATCATCCAAGTCACGTAACTATCATAATTGCATTTCCCCCAAATATCAGCCCAGGCTAGCTGTTTCTCCTTGCTACCAGCTCTTATGCTAAGCTAGCTCTCCTGGCTGTAGCTCAGTAGTAAACACACAGAAACAAGAATTATATTGATCTTCTCATCTTACTCTGAAAATATTCCAATTTATGTGAGTGCATAATATGAGGCTGTGGTTTTATTGAATACCTTCAAATATACTTACTCTGACCAGTGATCTATGGTTAAATAAAATGAAGATATAGACTGTAATTAATGAGAAATGTAGTATATGAAGCATTCTGTGTAGTATAAATATGGGTAAAAAGCTTGGTACACACACTCATAGACACACACACACACGATCAGTGAAAGGACAGAATAATGAGATTTTGGAGTGACAGCTGGTACACAGACGGATTAAAGAAATCATTTGTAATGTCAGATTATGCCCACACACACACACACACACACACACACACGGACACAGTAGATGTCTGCTGATGTGTCATGTATCTAACACACAAACACACATGATGGAACCCTTTAAAGTGGGCTGTCCATCTCCAGGCCTGAACCATGATGTAGGTCAGACACACACACACACACACACACACACAGGGTTATTTATAGCCAAACAAAGCCCTTTACCCCACTAAGCATTGCTTCCCCAAATCTCCTAAGATGGATTGTGCACACACACATGCACACATACACTGGGTACTGGGGGTTCTGGCCACATAAATGTGTATTTTCCACCTATAACTGAATACACTTGGTGCAGTACCTGATCGGAGACGCTGTACCAGCCGTAGTTGAAGGGACTGGGTCTGTCCTGTGGCGACAGGGCCACCACCACCAGGTTGTAACAGGCCCGGGACGTGTAGAGCAGAATGACCACGGCCCCTATGGCCGTCGCTTGACACACTGATGTACCCTGGAGGAAGAGTGAGTGCTCTTATTACAAGCTCGCGCTCATGTAACAGTCATGTCAGAAATGGGCCACAGATGTGATTCACCGATTTAAGTGAGGCCTCTCCACGACCAAAATGACAGACTGTAAGCCAGGAATGAAGTTTTGAGGGAGAGAAATTTAAGCTTCTGTATTTTTTTTTGCATTATGGTGACAGTCATGAGTCACCATTACAGCTCCAAGTGCTGGGTATCGTTTAAAAATGATCTTTACAACTGCAAATAGACCAGTTTAAAGCAGCGTCACTGTGAGAGTATCAGTACATTTGACGGGTTTTCACCAAGTTTAAGCAAGCATATTGCTAACCTTCAAAACGTAATGGTTACCAGTAAACACTTTCCAACATTTCAAGACTTTCTACAAACCCTGCGTACTTTATGGGATATGTATTTAGCAACAAAATAATACCTCAGTTAATTTAGTTTCAACACAAACAGCAGTACAAGAACCTTTCCTCAGCAAAACACAGTCTAAAATTAGCAACGAATTACGCAAGCGTGGTGTTTTCTGTACCTTGGATTCAAGGTAAACGTTGGCAGAGGACATCTTGGCAATCTTGAAGATGCAGACGGCCAGAGAGACGGCACACAGGACAAACAGACTGTCGTTGATCAAGACCCGGGCCAGGACTGCATGTCTGACACCCACGTCACTGGAGACACGAAGTGCACAGACATATCAAAAACCTGTTCTGTGGGAACTACATGTGACGATGTCAGGAGAAAATGATCGATTAGCGGTAGTTGTTTGCTCACCTCGGTGACTCAGAGCGCTCCAGAGCTCCTTGCACTAACAATGCACACGTTAAATTCACCACCAGGAAGAAAATACTGAGACACAGGAAGAACAAACGCAGAGGAACCCTGGAGAGAGACAGAGAGGAAAACAGAGAGAAAACAGTGAGAGGAGAGCCAAAAAAGGTGACTATATTCATAAACAGCTGATTAAAATTCATGGTGTTAAAGCTGCAAACATGGAAAATAAAGACTGTCTGGTTATGGTTGTGTTACCTAGATACAGAGCGTTACAGTTACAGGACAGACTTACTTGTATTTGGTGAGCTCTGGGGAGTACTTGGCTTTAGCCTTAAACATCACCTGAACAAGAAGAGTACAAAAACATCACCACACACATATTAAACATATTTTCAAACTCAGTCTCATATTGCATTTTTAAAATTTCACATTAAGGCTCATCTGGAGACACATTTTTACGATTTCTAGGGGAGAGATTAAATAAATCCACAAAACAATAACAAGTTACCAGTAAAAAGAGAGATCAGAGGGGGTCGGGTGTCTTTGAGGAGAACAGTGTGAACTTAACAGCGCCTGAGGAGATTCCATTTACTCAGCACAGATTCAAACAGCACTAGAAAAACAAAATCCACATTATAGTCGACAGGGACTTATGTATGTTTTAAGGATTAAGTGTGTAAGCGTTTTAGTTCCAAACGTTCAGAAAATTAGCTAAAATAATCAACATGATGATACGTCAAAGAGTGTGTTGAAGAGATCTCTGCTGAAATAGGCGTGCTAACCAGCTAGCATCAGGACTGTAAAAAAATCTTTCTGGCGGCAATCCAAAGTTCTTTGAATAACAGTGTAATCACCAACACTCCCCTGTTAGTTTGCTAGCTGCACTGCTAATGGAGCTAACAGTAGCTACACTCATGGATGTCCAGTCAGCAGCAGTTAGCAGCTATTCTGCTCATGCTGCCCCTGTATGTTGGGTAGCAGTTCAAGGCGGCCAATTCTTTTATGACAAACCTTTAACTGGCAAATTAAAGTCAGACTTTAATGGTTAAAAAGTCCAGATTGCTAGCTGCACGGCTAACTGAGTTAGCGTTTTACTTTGACACGCTGCCTCCCATCTGTTTTGAGTGTAAGAGAAGTGTGAATAATTCAATTTAAAAATGCTAAATGATCTGCAACCATTAGCCCTATATGGCCTAATACACTTGTATCCAGTAACAATCTAATTTGCATTCATCATGATGGAGGTTTACCTTCACATTTGTACCTTCCTTTATGAGAAGTTTTATTCAGTATGCTGTAAAATAAACTGTACATTTGTCTGCTCCAAGCTGTGCACATGACAAGGCCACTGACCTTTTGCTAACAAGTAAGAAGTGATGATGCCAACAGTAACAATGCTGACATCAACCGACGAAAGTTCTGTATTTATCATTTACTGGATGCTATCCGTTAACCAAATTGCCCCTTTTAAGATAATGAACCTTTACTCTGTCAGGGCCATTAAAGGGACAGCTACATTGGAAGGATCAGTTCAGCAAAATCTCTGCTGGTTGGCAAATCTCTGTCATCTTGTGTTGTGTACTGTCATATTGCCTAATCCTGATAATAGACGAGAGACGTTAGCCAAAAGTTTATATATGCTGCACAGAATCATCACTTAACCCACTGCCTTGTTGCCAACATGTTATCAGTGGTGGCTGCAAATAACTGTACACAGGTCTGATTTACAAAAGCTGGGACACTGGCCTCAAATGATCTGGTTCACCCACATCTTAGAATGACCTTTTGATTTTGTAAAAACGTACTTTATTCGGTTAATAACAGGCCCTACATCCGCCAGACTCTGATTAATGAAGCCGCTGATCCTTTTTTATATCATATATGTGCCGAGGCCACAGAGGTCGTTGGAGATTGCTCAACATTGTCAACAAGAGTTTGAACGCACACAAGCACTCATGGAATCTAGGCCAAGAGGAGGCTGAAATGAAGCAACCAGTAAACAGCAGCCCTGACAGATAACTGACTGTATGTCCAATACAGATGTGTGCATCAGCAATCTGTGAAGAATTTCACTTAATTAATATTTTGTCTTCCAGAGCAGATGATGAAATGAATACTGTCTTTTTTTAACATCATCATTATTTGCTTTGGTAAGAAAGAGGCTCGAAGTAATAAGGGGGAAGTAAATCACAGGTCGGGTCTGGACTCATCCTGACTCATCAGAAAACACAACAACGCTCAAGTATTTCCACACGTGTGTGTGTGTCAGGTGACCGGCTGTGTCAGGGTGGCATGATCTTATATCAGCTTTCTGCAGTTTCAACATTTTCAACAGCGCCGTTCAGTTATATTGTGTGTACTGTGCTGTGACAGCGGTGGAAGAAACTATTAATCACTATCAGCTATAACTTTGCTAAAAGACAGATTTTTATCGTGCTTGTGCTCAGGCAGACTAGCAGGCTCTGGGGTTCAGTATCTTGGGACAGAATGTAGGTTATGATACTTAACTTATCAAGCCATTGTTCATGTGTGGCAGGAACTTCAATACGAACTCCAAACATCAGTCAATAAATCGATAAGTTGATTTACAGACAACTAATAATCAATAAAATGCCATTTAGGTCCTTCTGCAAGAATGTGGTATTCTCTGGTTCCAGCTTCACTGATGTGACTGTGATGCATTGCTTTGCCATTTAAATTGCAGTAAACAGAGTATCTTCGCTTTTTGGGCTGCTGGTCAGATAATTAATGCAATTCAAATGAGTCGCATTCGATCGACAATTAAAAAAAAAAAAACAAGTGATCATCATCTGCAGCCCCAAGTTGAATTTGATGAGTCAGCGAGGCCACTTCCTGTTACCCCCTGAATGAATTAAAATGCAGTGCAGCCTCATAAATTCATTAAGAGTTCAAGACTGTTGTTCCCAAACGTCATGGATTGTGTCTACTTTAAACAAAGCGATCTGTATGTTTGAGTGACTTGTTTTTCTCAGCCTGTAGTTGTCACATGATCAAACAGCAATTTTGCAATAGGACGACAAATGAAGTCTTGTTTGAACATGTGGATATCAACCAAGATCTAAATTAGAGCATTATTTTTCAGTTAGAAATGTCTTTATTATAGTGCCGCTATTAAGTCAGTCTGTGTTCTTTCTCCTCGATGCCAGGTTCCCTAATAATCCGGCACATAATCCAAGTTCACAAATGATTTAAACCGGCATTAACTGATTTTTGAGGCTACAACGAGATTTAAACACAACGCCGACATATCTTAAGCTTTAAAGGGTTGATATGGTGAACTTGTTAGCAAACAGTGGCTCATGCAGCAGATAGAGTGGAGTCCGGTTTGTGTTCACGTGGCGAATTTAAATTCAACATTCGACCTTGTTTTAGCTCCGTTTTTGGTCCCCACCACACAATAAAAATGATCAATTGTAGCTTCTTTTTAATCACACCTTCAGTAGGAGTGGCCCCTTTTTTGGTTGATTTTAAAACTGTTTATTATACAACTCTTCAATGTGCCAAATGAGTCAAAAGTTTCTACTGTGAAAATCCGATGCATTACTCAAGTCTGACCCGGCGAGACATGAAACCACAAGCAGGAAAAAGTTTGTTCACCGATCTGACCAGTCACATGGCTTCCTCGCATAGATAGAGGGGCGTATTTTTACACATTTCATGACAAGTTCTGAAGATATGGAAGAATGCCATTTTGTTGTTAATGGTGGGAAAGAAAAATCCAGCTCGTTTTGCACAGAAGAGCGTAGATGCTGAGTTTTAACTGGCCACAGATCAGCTAATGGGCTCCAATGTTTATTCAGCAGTCATATGACACCGCTGGCTTCCTTACCTAATCTCCACTCAGTCAGTTGGACAAGCTTCCTTTCTCCTCGCACCCCTTTACATGTGATTGAGATACGCACCGTGTTTTCCTTCGAGGCAGTGATTGAACTGTTGGTGTCACCAGCGAAAAGTCTCAGAGCGTGTTTTTTTTTTTTTTCTGACAGGGAAACAAACAGGTCTTTTTGGACATTTGGAGTTGGCCGGCGTTAAACAACTGTGGCTTACCAACTGTGTCCACACCGCGCACACACACAGTTTGCGACACACGCCTCAAATGGGAACATTTGCTTCGGACTTATTGAATAAAACACATCAACGGAAGGCTGGGACTTAATGCAACACAGGCTTTTAGAGTGGGAGATGTGAACATCTGTCACCCCGGGACATGGACTGAGTCAGTTTTGCAGAGCTTTCAAATTACCAGCAACCCAAAGAAACTGCTTCAAGTCAGGCAACCCACTGGATTATAGGACATGTAGGCCGGTGGTGACCACAGCGACCACATTTCCCCATTTGGGAAAGAGGAAACCGTGGCTATTGCAGAACCCCACAAGCACAAACTTGAGTTTTAAGTTACTTGGCTTGGAAAGCAGACATGTCTTGAGTGTTACATGTTGGTTACCCACAATCCTGCACTTTGACTGGCGCACAGAAAATACTTGGGAAAACGTGTTAATTTGCCTCCTTTATGACTCATTCATAAGACATCTTTTAAATCATTTTTTAAAAATAAGTTGCTTCAAAGGCCTTTTTTTTAATACAACTGCTTACAAATGACAGGAACTTCTTGTAGCTTTTTGTAGGCCAAAAGACCACATGCTTTTCCTATTGTACCGTGTAACATTATCAAATGGTAATATTAGCAAGGAAATGGCTGAATGCTAACCAAATATGTTGTTTACAAGTAGTGAAAAAATGCCTTAGTCTAATGACTTGTGACCTGGAACACAGAAGTGCGACATCTGATTTATAACATTTGATCTTTCCACGGTGAGCAGGACGTCAGATGAACATGGCTGTATGGTCTATAGCTCGTGAACGTGCCAACGCAAACACAACAAACTGTAGTCTTATTTGCCAACAGTCAACACGGCGAGTATAGGCCGATAAATCAGTGCATCCCTTTCTAAGTATGGAGCTATAGGCATGAGACGGAGAACTTAGCTTAGAATAAAGACTAGAAAAGAGCACATCTGTGAAGCTAGGAGCAGCACATTTTTGAGATTTCTGCTTGAAAAACCGCAAGCATTCAATAAATTAACAATACAGTTGCTTACTTTAATATTTAATGTTAAACAAACTCAGTGTTTCAGCTCTTTTTACCCAACATATCTGCAGGACTATGCCAAAGAAGCACTGTCAGGGCCTCGTGGGAGCTGTAGTTTTTGGAACAGCTGGACATTTATCTGCTAAAATGAAAAACAGGGCTGATCGATGCGGTCAACTAAATGATGTTGGGATTAGATAACACTACAAATATAAACACGATGATGGGGTGACTTTTGTTCGGGTAAAACACCAAACAGACAAAGGACGTTCTCCTTTGTTCTCCAGATAAAGGAGAATCGAAGGCATCTCTGCAGCACCACGGTGATGTGTTATAATGCTTCTTGGACACTCTTTGTAAAACTGCGGCCTCTTGCTATTTGGGTATTGCAAATATTCCTTGGAGAGCGTTCGCCCACAGGGTGTTGGTTCATGCTTGGCACCAGGAATTCAGGACACTGGATTAAGCCCTCCGAAGGATACAGCACAACAGAATACTGTCTGCTCGAAGGGAAGTTAGAATGTGAGATCATAGGAATACAATGAACGCAAAATTGCAGTGTCAGCTGATTTATGAAATCAGGTCACACACACACACACACAAACACTGCCCACCATCTCACACACACACCTCCTCCCTCTACAGACACACACACACACACACACACACACACACACACAGTTACCTGTGTGAAGTACAGGTTGAGCAGGCAGAGGGTGAAGAACTGCAGGCAGACGGGGCAGCAGTAGAGCAGCCAGTAGGCCAGAGGCTGCAGCTGGTTCGCCTGCACCACATTTTTAAAGTAGAAAGAGAAGAGGGTCGTCCTCAGCGCGGCCCACAGCAAACACAGAAACAAAAACACACTCTGGTAGCTGAAGCGCTTGTGTCCGTAGTGCAGAATGAGCCAGAGCTGCAGGTAGACGAAAACAAACAGGAAAGAGTAGAGGACGGTGTAGACGGCGGTCAGGCTGAGCTCCAGTGTCGGGGAGATGGCAGCTCCGTGGGACTCCTTCAGCGAGGTAAACAAATGGGACTGAACCTCCTCTCCTGCCGAAAACATCTCCACTGTGGGCCCGCGCTAACACATGGGATGCTATGAAGGCAAAAACATTCAAAGTGGGTCAAGCCCTGGGCTAAATTCTCCGCGGATGACAAAAAGACGGAGGGTATTCGGGGGAAAATTTGCGATAAAAGCAGTTTATTCTGAAAAGAAGTGGCATATTGGAACTGCGCTGGTGCTCAAATCCGGTAGGTTGAAGACGAATTTGGGTGTAGTTTTTAAAAAGCGTGAGGTCCAAAATAGAAGGAGGGACAGTAGGCAAACAAGACAGGTCCCCCTGTGAATCTCTGCAAAGCTGCTCTCTGCAAAAACAACTTAAGGGGGGAAAACCTCCAGATCAGCTGTGATGCAGTTCTAGACCCGCCCCCCTTGTTCTCTAATAAAGTGGCAACTGGCTTCGCGTCGGCCGCCATCTTGGCTCAACACCAGGCTCATTTTCACGCGACACAGCTGACTCCAGAGCCACGGATTCCAGCCAGTTTCCTAGCTAAATCTCCCAAGCGAAAGACGTCCTCACACCCACTTCCTGACTGAGCCGCCTGATTGGTGAAACCCGCCGCCCAGCCTCCACAGTTCTCCCGCTCCATTGGTTCATGATGATGTCAGCTGTGGCAGTGCCCGCCCTCTCTGAGCCCGTGACTGGTCATTTGTTCGAGACAAAACTGTTCGCCGATGTTATTGGCTCGAAGATGCACGTGGGCGTCTCTCGCAGAGAAAGAGGCATCAAAACAACATTTTGTAGACGTTTACGTCAAGTTACTAAGCAACAACCAGCATTTACGTTACAGTTGTGTTGCCTTCAAAATAAAAGTATAAAGTTACTCAACATTTTTTTTTAAAACGACATTAATTATTCTAGATGCATGAAAGGCATTTTCTTCCTAGATAGAGAAATAACAGCACTGAGAGTTCTTTTTCAACAATAATGACTATGCCTTTCAAAATAAAAGGTGCTTAAAAATGGCTCTTAGCAGAAATATGATGTATATGATTTGTGTTGTAAATAATCAATCAAATGTAAAGGTTCGTGGACACGAATGGCCTTCTATTAGATTTCAGAACATGTACCTAGCTTAAAACTTTTCAAAGGAGACTGTAACTTAAAGTTTATACAACTGTGTTCTCACCACTCTAGCGATTCTTATATAATTTTCATCGTCATCATACTGACTCCGCAAAACAAGCAAATAACGATTTTGTTTTGAAGGGATAGCAGGAAGTACTGTAATAACTACATTAGCTTCAAAAATGAAACGTCAGGTTTTATGACACAATTTCCAAATATCATTGCAGCTTGCCGAAATATATTCCTGCTACCTTGCTTTCACCAACACTAGCTACCTCTCCCACAGACATATTCCGATATGTATCTCGTAACTGTGCAGGTGTTAGCGTGAGCTAGCTATTTGTAGCTATGGTCGAACATCCATCAGTGCATCTGTGATGCATCTAGCTAGCCTAGCTAATGAGCTAGCTCGCATCAACTACATTCCTTAGTGAGGAGATAGCGTACTTTTTTGACTTTTTTTCTGGAGTTTTTACAGTTGAAGAATAGACTGCTGCTTATAATTCGCATCATAATGTCTTTATGTCCTTCTGCCACGGATTTTACTGTGGTTTGTAACGTCTGTGCCATTTGGAAAGACAAAAGTTGAAGTTTAACCCCACTGCCTCAGGTAACACTCTGCTAGCATCTTGTTAATCAGTGCTTTCTTTTTTTCTCTCACAGCTCATGTGTCCATATTCAGTCGCATTTAACGGACCAGCAACCATGACTCATGTATAAATAAAATAGTGAGGGTCATGTGAAATACTAGTGAATATACTGTAACCCTTCCTGTCATCCAGAAAGTACCATTTTCACCATGTCTGTCGATTTCATTACAACAAATGTCCTCCCACAGAGAGCAGAGCCCGTTCCTCCATGATGTTGTGGCTGTGCATTGCAGTCTCCCTGCTTTGGATGAGGTCAGGAGGATGCACAGAAAAAGCCAACACGTCAGAGCTGATTGAGTACACAGCTGCAGACTTCTATGAGAAACTGCATTCTGGGAAGATGATGTTCATCTATTTCGAGCATCAAGGTAGGCTGCCCACTCTGTCGTAAAAGGACAGAAAGCAAGCTTTTTTCACACATTTCCTTGTATTAAAGATTGATCGGTAATGTAATGCATTTGTGACTATGTAGTAAGTTACATTTGTGTCTCAAGACATCTCAAGTAGTTTTGAGATACACCAAAAGGCAAGGTATACTGCATATATAACCAAAACTGACCCGATGAAGCATCGACAAATAGACGTCCAATGACTAAAAATGATGCAAAATTACTACAAAGAGAAACAGAAAAGCCACAGAGATGCACAAAACTACCTCGAAGAGACACTTAACAACTAAAGCAAAGTATGCAAAGATGCAAAATTACATCAAAAAGACAACAAAAAGGCCACAGACACGCAGAAAACAACCACAGAGATGCAAAATGACCACAAAAAGATTGAAAATAGCTACAAAAAAGACAAAACACAACCAGGAAAGGATGCAGACAATGACTGACAGACACAAAATGACCACAAAGAGAGGGAAGCAACCTGAAAGTGATGCAAAGCAACTGGAAAGAGACACAAAATGACCACAAAAAGATGCAGATCGACCACAAAAACACATAAATTGACCACAATGAGATGTAAAACAACCACAAAGAAATCCAAAACTAATACAAAATGTCCACAAAGAGCTATTCATATTGTATATTGCATTATCTCCCCTTTCATTCAGTTTCTCCAACCATCTCTCTCTTCTTGGTGGAGCTGGAAAAGTCTGCTGACGCTCTGCAGGATTATGGGGTGCTGGTTGGCAAGGTAACAGTGTCATGTGCTCCTTCTTTTAATTAAAGTTGCCTTAAAGTTGAGGCGAGGGGGTCAGAGAGGTGGCAGTTCGATACATGTTGTGTTCTTTCTGTTCAGGTCAACTGTAATAAGGAGCCGGTTCACACATACTGCACAGAGGAGAGGGTGCTGCACACAGCTTTTCTGTTCAGGTACATCGTGTTGACATGAAGGTGTCACTGGTGGTTTGGCAACAACAGCCATAAAGAATACCGATTAAAAAAAAGGGCAGACTCAAATTAAAATCAGGAACGTATCAGACATATGTGTATGTTTATAGGCATTGTCTTTAATCTCCCTCAGGGGTGGTAAAGAGTTCTTGGGGTTTGATCTGGACACTGTGTTTGACGTCAACTCCATAGTCTCTGAAGTCTTGTTGTAAGTACACAGCACTGCCTCAAAAGTACAGTGTTACCCTATTTAGCCTCAGAGATCTACTTGACCTTTAAATACTGCATCGCTCTCTTTGTCTTTATCCTCCAGTGCCATTCTGCGTGAAGAGGTCAAGTACGTCCACACAGACTCCGACCTCCTAGCCATGGAGAAGGCAGCCAGAGGGAAGAAGGATATTGTGCTGGGCTACGTCAGCAGTCTGGGAACACAAGGTATCAGAAGGAGTAGACTGTGGTTATACAGGGGCAGCCGAGAGTGAGCGCAGGTGACGGTGGGGTCAGTGCTAGAAATGATCTGGCTAATGTATTTAGGGACTGATTAATGACCCGTGGATTGTACTGTGTAAACTGGTGACACCTGATGGAGATGCAGATTGTCTGATAAACTGATTGACCTGAACAACTAATCAAATGAATTGTATTGTTTCTGCTGATTGTATTACTTCAGAGCACAGGTCGATAATGGAGACAGCGTACGTGTACGGAACCAAATACCAGTTCATCCTCATAACTGGAGGCCCGGTCTTGAAGCACTTAGGGTAGGTTCTTTCTTTCTTTTTTTTTTCATGCATAGTTAAAAACTGATTGTAGGTATTTAGACTGGCCATCTGCTGCTCTTTATATATTTAGATTTATGGGTGTCTGTCTATTAGATTTTAATGAAGTAACATTTAAAAGGCTATAAATGGGGAAGGGTCAGGCTGAAGTCACGGGTCAGGTTGTTTCTCAGCTTTACTTCATCTCATGGATGGGTTATTGAACAGGCCGAGCAGACACAGGCCCCAGGTGTCAGGAGTCCAGATTCAGAGTCTCAGATTGAATGTATATGTGAGGTAAAAGCTGCCTTGCCTGCAGAGAGAAGCATTTTTGACTAGAATAATTGTACTTACTGTGCGTCTCTGGCTGTCTTCGTTTCAGTGTGAATGAGTTTACTCACTCATCTCGAGTGTGGTTCCTCCACTGCAGAGATCGTAGCGGGTTCTCGACCCCGATGACCTCTGAGCGCTGCCCTCTGACACTCATGAGGAAACCCCTGTCCACCCTGAGCCTCCACTCCTTCCTGCAGCTCATGGAGGCTCCACTAGTGGTCAGTATCACATAGATAAAGATACACTGCGGTACACACTTCAGCAACTTAAGTCTGTCAACTTAATTATCACAAAAATGATATAAATCTTTGATGACAAAATAGTTCATTAGAAATTTTCTGTCCATTGATATATGACCAGTGTCATTTTCAGCTCAACTTTTAATAAAGATCTCCCAAATAAACATATTTGATATAACTGTCTACCAAAAGTCAGCCAAAAAATGAATATCTTAAAGGAAAAAGTGAATAAAATGTATTAATTGCACATTGGTTGTCTCTCCACTGCCAGTCTGAAGTTTACGACGACCCCTCCTCGGTCCAGCCCCCTCAGTTCCCCTACCAGCAGACCCCACAGGTCTTCCTGTTCTCTCGTCCGGCAACCGAGCACCTGGACCGGGACACGGCCACCACTCTGGCCTGGAGGCTCCGTGGCCTCGCCATGCTGGTGCTCGTACACAGGTACGCATCACGGGTGGGGCTTTGTTTTGATATTTATTTTTGTCCAGTAAGACAGTCAGAATCATCGTTTATAGTCGTCTCATGTATGTCTGTTTGTGTGTGTATGTCTGTTATCAGACAGAGTCCTGCAGTGAAAACCCCAGATGAATATAATGCTGCTTACAGGCTGAATGAAAAGGTATGATGTGCACTGACAGACAAACATACAATGAAGCATTGGGTTTTAACTGTTTGTTTTACTTTATTGTGTATGTGTGTGTGTACTTGGAGAGTTCAGAGGTGGAGTATTTGACCTTACACAACCTCGATGAGGTGATGGACCTCGTCACAAACCAGGAGAAAGAGGAGGAGGACGAGGAAGAGGAAGAGGAGGACAAGGGCGTGGTGGATGACGAGGAGGAGGAGGATTCACGTTTTGGTGAATGTCTGATTGTAAAATGATGAGAGTGAAAGGGACGAGTCAAACAGCAGCAAAGGAGGGAGGAGAGTGTGTGTGTGTGTGTATGTGTGTGTGTGTGTGTGTGTGTGTGTGTGTGTGTGTGTGTGTGTGTGTATTTATTGTATCTAATGTGCATCTCCATCCAGGCAAGCTGGACGACGAAGTTGCAGCATCTGTCTACGAAAACAGAGGCGACATGACGGACATGGACTCAATTACCCAACTCACCTCTGACAACTTCCACGCTGCAGTAGCTCAAAGCAGCCTGACAGTGGCGCTCTTCTACCTCAGATGTAAGACACACTCTCCCAACTGTCCTAAGAAGGAGGGGAAGCCAATGTATATGAATTCAAATAAACGTGTATGAAGTTAATTGTAGCTTCTGTTTTCTCCACCAGGGGATGCCGTTTCCATGGCGTTCCTCAACTCTTTCATTGAAGTTGCTGAGAGACTTGCAGGTAAACTGGAGAGCCCTTACAAGG
>CAEMYA010000158.1:1847585-1863289 GCA_903131615.1 Diplodus sargus | reverse complement strand
CTGTAACAAAATAATTTCCCAGTCTGGGATCATTAAAGTATTTCTATCTATTCTATCTATCTATCTATATTTGTTATAACTGTGTACCAAAAGTCAGCCAAAAAATGAATATCTTAAAGGAAAAAGTGAATAAAATGTATTAATTGCACATTGGTTGCCCCTCCACTGCCAGTCTGAAGTTTACGACGACCCCTCCTCGGTCCAGCCCCCTCAGTTCCCCTACCAGCAGACCCCACAGGTCTTCCTGTTCTCTCGCCCGGCAACCGAGCACCTGGACCGGGACACGGCCACCACTCTGGCCTGGAGGCTCCGTGGCCTCGCCCTGCTGGTGCTCGTACACAGGTACACATCACGGGTGGGGCTTTGTTTTGATATTTATTTTTGTCTAGTAAGAATTCAGTCAGAATCATCGTTTATGGTTGTGTCATATATGTCTGTTTGTGTGTGTATGTCTGTTATCAGACAGAGTCCTGCAGTGAAAACCCCAGATGAATATAATGCTGCTTACAGGCTGAATGAAAAGGTATGATGGGCACTGACAGACAAACATACAATGAAGCGTTGGGTTTTACCTGTTTGTTTTACTTTATTGTGTATGTGTGTGTGTACTTGGAGAGTTCAGAGGTGGAGTATTTGACCTTACACAACCTCGATGAGGTGATGGACCTCGTCACAAACCAGGAGAAAGAGGAGGAGGACGAGGAAGAGGAAGAGGAGGACAAGGGCGTGGTGGATGATGAGGAGGAGGAGGATTCACGTTTTGGTGAATATCTGATTGTAAAATGATGAGAGTGAAATAGATGAGTCAAACAGCGGCAAATGAGGGAGGAGATGTGTGTGTGTGTGTGTGTGTGTGTGTGTGTGTATGTGTGTGTGTATTTATTGTATCTAATGTGCATCTCCATCCAGGCAAGCTGGACGACGAAGTTGCAGCATCTGTCTACGAAAACCGAGGCGACATGACGGACATGGACTCAATTACCCAACTAACCTCTGACAACTTCCACGCTGCAGTAGCTCAAAGCAGCCTGACAGTGGCGCTCTTCTACCTCAGATGTAAGACACACTCTCCCAACTGTCCTAAGAAGGAGGGGAAGCCAATGTATATGAATGTATGAAGTTAATTGTAGCTTCTGTTTTCTCCACCAGGGGATGCCGTTTCCATGGCGTTCCTCAACTCTTTCATTGAAGTTGCAGAGAGACTTGCAGGTAAACTGGAGAGCCCTTACAAGGGGGGATTTCAAAAGTCTGACTCTGTGGCCCCTCTCAGAACAAACCTGAGCTAAGTGCATTCACCAGGGTAAATATATAGTTGTGGTTACAAGAGTGCCAGTATTCCAGGAATATAAGTCCATATTGATGGGAAATTCTGTATATGTATAATTTTGGGCAAATTAGAACCATTAAAAGTATGTAGAATACATTTTTATCAGCTACTACTTGTAGTTTCCAGGGATGTATGTAAAACTATCACTGGAACAGAAAGCGTAACTGTCCCATTCACCTCACACAGCACCTTTTCTTCACATCACGTCACTCTCACTCTTTAGAAACCTCTGCCTTAATGTGCGAAAACCAGGCATTTGCTCAACTCTGATCTAGGAAGATACTTCTTTGTCTTTACTCAGTAATTAATTGTAATGATGTATTTATTTTAGTAGTTCCTTGTGTAAGTCAGTCATGTCAATGTTTGCCTGATTAATAATTTTTCCAGGTTCTTCGGTCCAGATGAGCGCGGTCGACTGTGGCGAGTGGACCGACCTCTGTGCAGCACAGCCGGGCAGCTCCCTCCCGATGCCCTTTCTGCCGATCACTTCCTTCCCCAGCGTCTTGCTGCTCCGCCCCAAGGAGACGGCCCAGTGCTACAGAGGCATGCTGGGTATTGAAGCGCTACATCGCTTCATCATGATGTGAGAAGGTTTCTAAGAATCCACAAACACAAATATGACTCTGACATTATATTTCATCATCAGGTGCGTCTTACACTTCCAGTTCACTTCAGTCATCAAAGAGTGTACAACTCAGCATGTGAAAACTGTTTAAACGTGTCTTCTGTGACTCTGGAGGAAGAAAAAAATCACCTTGATGATGTCACAGTGATGTCATCAGGGTTCGGCTTGGCACTTGACACTACAAACAGTTAAAAAAACAAGTTAAAAAAAAGGATAAACTAGAGTGTGAAAGTGAGAGTGTCAACCAGGCAGGAAGGGGATCAATGAAATACGTAATCAAGTTGCATCATGGAAAATGTAGGATCCAGTGTTTTTGGATGAAAAGTCGGCGTATCTTTGCTTCTGCTGCTCAGATCTCGACCATCTTTTTATTTAATGGGTCTCTTGTGAGTCTTTATGGAAGCTCTATATTAAATTTCTAGTGTACTCCTTTGAAACAAAGTGCAGAGTGCAGCAGTAGAAAAAACAAACTGTACTGTACATCTAAAGATATCATATTTTGGTGCTCCCCATAGATTGTATAGAATGTCCAGGGAAGACAAAATGAACTTTAATGTTGGTCTTTGACCTTATTAAGGACATGAAATTGTTCCTGAGAACAGCAGCCAATGGCAGTGATTTACAGATAAAAGATTCAACAAAATGCAAACAACCATGATTGTATCAGAGAGATGTAGTGGAATTTAGATTATTGGACAGACGAGAACAATCAGATTACAGTGTTTAGATTACTGGTGAGTGTCTTTTATCTATTAGACCTCATTGTGACCTTAGATTAATCAGTATTTATCCGCACTGCGACAAATAAGCACACACAGGAAACACACTTGTATATAAACTTGGCCATCTAAACAGCAGGATACAGTAAATCCATGTTGGGGAGCTTTTATAAATACATTTTCTGTCTGAATCCTGGAGTCATTGCTTATATTGATGTGCAGTCATGTTTTCTGTAAAAGCTTTTTGGTCCTGTAATCACGGGGGGCTCAAGCCGTTCTTTTCTATCATCATGTCTTGACTGAGGAGCGTTTCCTCAGAGCAGAATGAGACAAATATGGCAAAAATGTTGTGCATGTCCTGGAATACCTTAATTTCTGTACCCTCAACCTCCGCCAGATCCCCTGTACTCATGAGACTCTCTTGCCTTTTATACTTGTGTTTATAAATGCTTATTTTTCTGGTCTTTAACCAGGAGCCACCGAGCTTCTCCTGTGCTGCTGTCCACCCAAGAGGAAGTGACATCGTTCCTTCAGGACGTGCCTCACACTGAACTAGCAGGCTACAAGCCTGACAGAGTACTGGGACTGTTCAAGACACAAGCACACACAGGTAGGAGGCCATCCTGCACCTTATGTTGATTGATTATTTTTCAAAATTCTCAAATTGATAACAATGCCTCGTATAGCTTAAGTCTTTTCAAAGAAGATCCCGCACACTGCTCTGGATCAGCATCACTAAATCTAACATGTCGTTCCCTAGACCTTCTTCAAGAGTGTTTCAAAAGACTCTCGATAAATGTTTCAAGGGTCGAGAGTGTCTGTTAGTGAAATGTTAGTATTTCTAAAGTAATAACAATAAATAGTTAATATGCAGATTTTTAACATTTGAACATCGTCAATGAAAATAGTAATATAAATTAAAAATGGCGTAAAGGAAACAAAAGTACTCAAATTGTAAACAGACAAGATACAAAAGCAAAAGAATAAAAAAACAAGTTAACAGAAATAAATAAATAAATAAATACACATTCAGGCATGAAGCCTTGGCTCATTGACTCACTTTTTAATGGATCCAGCAATTGTTTCCAGTTACTCGAGATAAGTTGTATCCCTGAGGCTTGGCTTAAAGTGAAATTGTTGTATATGTTTAAAGGGTGTGTTGGTCCCCTTGTCAGTACTTTACCACTTCCTGAACTTCTGGGATTCAGGAAGTTCAGTTTAAGCGACACAAATATGAGTTCCCCAGACACCAAAACACCACACGACACTTTTACTTATCACAGTTGCAATCCTGTATGATCAGGAAGTAAACAGTGGAAATACAGAGTTAGTAAGATGTACACTGCTAAGAACGTGTGTTTGTTGATGTGCTCTGGCCAAAGATGAGCCAGGTTTTCCTCTGTGTTGGCATCCCCACTGTGTCAACAGACCGACTCTGTTCAGGTGATTGATGGAGCTGTGTTTTTCACACGGTGCTAAAGAACTTGGCTTTATTGAGTATTTCTTGAATCAAAAGAAAAACGGTGTCACTGACTGGCATCATTTCGATCAACAATGGAGCTCTGTGGCACAGAGAAATAAGCTATATCAGGCTTTAGACGGACACAAAATACTTTAAAACAAAAGGATGAATCTTAATGAAACTGCTAACACAAGGCAGACCAGGTTGCTCTACAACCTTCTCCCTTTGAGAACCACTGACCTGTCCACAGTCCTCGACATCATACTGTGATGTATTAGTGATGTTTCTCTGTCTTGCCAGGCGTATCGCTGTTTACAGAGGCCGCAAAGTCATTGAGAGGAGAGGTGTTGACTGGACTGCTGACAGATGGGCTGGCAGAGAAATGGTAACGGTCTTGTCATTCCTGTTTCAAGGTCGTGTCCCTGACAGTCAGCTTTGAGTACTTCACTTGTCTGAAGTTGTAATTTACTATTCATTTGAATTGCCTTGAGTTCTTCGTTTTGAATCTGAGAAAAGACAAAATTGGCATTATCCACGGTCCTGTTCAACAATCTGAGATTAATTGTTTTTAAGGCAAAGAATTCACATTTACCGTGTTTTAAATATTGATTTAAGTTGTGTGTTTGCTGTGCAGGGCGGCAGAGCACACAGCGGATCTCCCTGCTGTGTTTGTGTTTCCATCTTGGAGGACACACACTCATCCCGTCTCTCTGCCTGCGTCCGCCTCTGCTGACGAGCTGCTCTCGCACATTAACACTGCACTGCTGCATCCACTGGTAAAACAAACTATGTGTTCATGATGTCTCACAAAGATGCTTTTAAGCTCAACTAAGTAAATACAGCCAAAAAATCTAAATGCTGGCGTCTGTCAGCCCACACTGTCTATCCCAGTTTAAATCTTGTGAAATGAAATAACCTTATATAAATGATGTGGACGTAACTTCCTGGATGTTCAGTTCACAGTATGTCAAAGATAACGAGCCCCATATGTTGGTTCACAGAGTTCGGACGTGGTTTCCTCAATACATCCAGGGTCAGAGTCATGAGTCACGCCCAAGTTTACACTTTCTTATTCAAACAAATACAACGAGCTGATGTGGAAACAGATCTTTAATGCAGACATTGCTCAGACAGGTTAAGTTCAGCTCGAGTGTTTATTATGCTGTTTCAAGTTAATTTATAGGCTTGTGAAGTTTAATCCTTGAAAAGCACCAGCAAGGGTTGCGAGTCTAAAAACGAGTGTTATCTTCCTTTTGGTGGTGCTGTTGTCCTCAGTTGTGTCAGGACTGGAAAACAGCAAGACTTCACAAGTCTATCCAGGTCTAAACTTCTAAACACCTCTGATATGTAGGTTGGTGTCGTTTTGCCATATGTTATTAGTAATATATTGAATGTTTAAATCAGTAAAACTGTATGAAATTGTATTGTTTATGTGTAAATCTGATATGCAGCAGAAACCAGGCTTTCCTTTTTTGGACATTCCATCGCCAAACCTCCTCTTTTTCTTGAATTTCGTTAAAACTTCAAGATACAAAGCGCCTTTTTCTGTCTACCTCACAGCTGCTCTGTCATCTCTTTATTGCACACAGGTGCTATTTGCAATCAGTGGAATACAGTTTGACACCTCGTTTGTTCCGTTTTATTTCAGCCTGAGCTGACGGTGGAAAACCTGCCGTCCTTCCTCTCCCTGGGTAAAGCCCTCCTGCTCCTCTTTGTGGGGGAGGAGGAGGACGAGATCGGGCGGAGGCAGAACCAGGCGCTCGTGGAGGAGATGAGAGGGGTGGTGGAGTCGGGACGAGGGAGGATGGAGCAATACCTGGCCTGCTGGATCCACCTGTACATACAAGTTTAACACTCCTATCTTTATTATCTTCTCACATTTATATTCAGTTTATTGTGTTAATAGATATATTGTGTTGTCCTGTGTTCCAGTGGCCGTACTCCAGCCGGCATGTCCGTCCTGGGGTCGTACCTGGGCTCCATGCCACCCCTCCCTGCTCTGGTCCTCACCCGTCTACCCTCTGGAGATGAAATCTATCAGTACTCCCCCAACACCCCCATAACAGCCCCCTCTGTCCTCCAGTGGCTGCAGCGGGTCGAGGACGGCACCGAGTCGCCTGCAGGTAAAGAGGAGGGAGTGCTGGACGGCAAAGAGATAAGTTAAGAGAAGGGCAGCAGTATTTAGGAAAAAATGTGATATGATAATATGATATGGCAGGTGAATGTGCGGTTTGGAAGAGGTCGTCCTTTGAAGCAGCAGGAGTCACGGTAATGATGCTTTTAACTGCAGAAACAGCCCACTCCTGTCCTCGGTGATTGCTTGCTTGCGTGCAGTGATTAGGTGACCGCCTGCAGTCAGGACTTTCCCACACACTCTGTAGTTACATTTCCACCTGGGTGACTCTGGTCAACACGCTGTTTGCACGATGGCTGCTGAGTACATAAGATATCCAGATACAGACGGATATCAGATGTCATTCGAAAAAGAGTGCATGGAAATACCATTACAATACCATACAGAATAATGGGCTGTGCTCTCTAGATGTATAGAGGTTAAAGGAATATGTCACCGATTTTAAGTTGTCATGACCCTCAGACAAACCTGCAGGATTCGACCTGAGTCGTTCCTGTCTGAGGAATGTGAAGTTATGCGCAGCAGTCTTTGAGTGTAGCAGCAACATGTGTCATAAATGTGTCAAAGGTCTCTAAATTAAGGTGATGATTGTTTAGGTACCTTCAGGCTTTAACCTTTGACCTTTCGACCCCTGCAGTTTGTATAGGTGTTGGCCAGGATGCGACGCCAGACTTGCTGTGACTTGTTTTTTGTTTATCTGATGCAAAGGATTGTCACCCAGCACATTCCATCCATTCTCTGCAGAGAAACCAGGGACCTGCAGCTTTTCGAGATGCACTTTGGCCTTAAGCTTCCAGGTTTTACTTCCTGTGACTGTTTCCTTGCAAGGCAGTTTCCAAAACACAAAGTGTGCACCACGTCAAATAGCTGTGGCTCGTAACATCAGCGGCTTTTGACTTTTAAAAAAAAGCAACATAACTCCTCCTTAATTGAATATTGAGCTCTTTGTTGCTCCATAGCAAACTTCCTTCACTCCCACAGTGAAACCTGTTCTTCTTTAAACAAATGAATCTTAATCCACAGGAAATCAATGGATCAACTTCAAAATAAAACAAAATGGATCTCAATATAAGAAGTAATACCAACCATATGAAATGATTTATCCTTCCAGAGAAAATGATGTTGAAGAAACAGTTGTCATCTTTAATGATGTATTAAGTTGCACGTTGTAATTATAGATCTCTGTCTCGGTCCATCTCTGTAGGGATGTTGGCTGACGATAACTGGCCTCCAGCTGTCGATTTCTATGACTTCCTCAAAATCATGGATGAGCAGGAGCCCGACTCTGCCCAGCAACAAACTCCTGACGATGAGGACGACGTTGAAGATGTGAACGTGGAAGAACACGTGGGGGTAAAACAGACGGCAGATTCCCTCTCCAACTCTCCCACACCTGACAATAACCCAAAGACTCACACTGAGCTGTAACGGACCGGATGGGAGAGATGTGACACTAGCTTTTGATTAAACATGATTGTATTTTGATCTGGGCTTCAGTTTTATTTCTTTAACTGATATCATACTGGCTTATAATATTATTGAATGCATACTTGCTATTCATGTGCTCCTACTAAATTTTACGATTTTTCATGGACTTGACCACTTCCTAGTCAGTTATCATAGCAGCTCCACTGTTACCTTTTCTTCCTGCATTATAACTTTTGTTGATGTAACTGTTCTTTCTACCTGTTTATAAAATCAAACCGCGTGTGGAAATTGCAGTGACTTTCGGTGAAGGGTATCTTATGTCCTGGAAATGTCTTGGCACTTGTTCTGACGTTATTTTTCCCATCAGTCCACCTCGTGTCCCGTAATGACAGCGGCATCATGGGATGGCTGTGCAACTCTTCCCGGCAGCTGAGATGCAGATCAAAGGACGTGGCTTAGTTTAGTCGGATTGGTCTGCTTTAATCACCGTGGTTTCTGGGACTGAGATTTGTTTGAATCAATTAGTGTCGCGGTTAAAAGGGAACATCCGTCCTAAACCATGAAGAGTCTGAAAGGTTCTTGGATTGTGTTTTACAGCGGATTGTCTTTCAAATCCATATGTGAATCTTCTCCTTCAACTATTGTCGACTTACTCGCTTCTTTCTTTGTTCTAATCGTGCCAGCGTACTGTGAATATGGTCCAAGGTCTTACCGTTTCATTTGTAAATGGGTTGGTCAATGCCAAAGGCTTGGTTTATCACAACAACAGAACATACATCAAGATAGATACATTTATAGAGCTTTAATTGGAATTGGGTTTATTATATATGAAATAATGGGCACAATACAGAGAAAATGAAACATGTAGCTAAAATGAAATTGATCTTCTTCAGTGTTTTGAGGCACACTGTTATTAAAGGTCAGGCAATGGAGCCATCTTGGAAAGTCTGACCTAAACATAATTTCCCCTGAACTGATGAATGTTCAGATTTTTTAATTCATCACATTTAAACAAGCTCAAGGCCGTGGTGGTCGGTAACTACTTTTTGTTGTATTTGCTGAAATTGTCATTATGATCTTACAGTAGAATAAGATACAGGTCAGCTGTCTGTGGCTCCGCCCAGTGACCCCAATTTTTGCAATTTGATTTGCAAGAATCCAGCGCCTGGATCAACACAACCAATCAGAGCCAAGGTGAGTGTCTGAGAAGTGTCAATCATTCTCGTGCATACTGTAGCAGCCCCCCCTGCAGTGCATACTGGGTAGTGCCCCTCCCCGCGCAGGCGCAGTGTCTGCTCTCACCTGGTCAGACCTTCAAGTTCATCCTCAAACTGTAAGTAATGGCAGAGAAAAGACAAAAACAAAGAAAGAGCCAAAGAAAGCCCTACCATTGCTCACGTCAAACAGAAGAAATAAGAAGACTGACGAAGAAAAGCAGTGTAAAAAGAAAGAAATGGACCGAGCCAGAAAGAAAACTCTGATAAATATCATCATTGCAGACATGGAGGAGCCTGTGGGATTTGTAAGGACTAAAGAGCAATGCAGAGTTGGCCGCTTTTCTGCTTGACAAGTAAGGACCCCTGCTTGATATATGTTTCATTCTATTTTTTAACCACAAGGCTATGGTGGCGGCAGTTACAGTATTACTGGCAATAGCGCATGTTGCAGTCTAGCTACGGAGCTTGTTGCTAAAACTAGCTAGTTAGCTTGTATGCTAACTCCGGTGTTTAGCTTTGTCTTTAAGGCCACTGGTTGTTAGCAAATGTGTCTTTCAAGTGACCGGGCAGTTATAACGTGAGTTTGTGTTCAGTAACGTTACGCTCTGAAGTGGTTGAGTTGGTTTCTAGAGAATTAAAGTTACCCATGTTTCAAAAAAGGCGGCATGGTTACCTGGCAACCATCTACCTATAATTGTTGCCTGGGTTACCACAGTGATCTGCATGAGACACTCCTCATTGTAATTTAGTTGTATTGATCAGAAATAGAACAATCTGGGCATATGTTGTTGTTGTTATTTTTTATGTGACTTCTTAGTTATCTGGCGTCCTCTGTTACCATGGTTACAAGTCCACTTTTTTCTCCAAACGCCAGACGGCTTGTGTAACTGGGACTTAAATATTGGACTTAAATCATTGTCAAAGTGTAGATATGTATAGTGTAGATGAGCACCATTTAAATGCAGTGGGGTCTTCTGACTAAGAAAAGCCAGGCGTTACCAAAAAATAGCCATCACTGTAGTTTTAAGTTATTAGTTAGATAATTTTTGTTAGAACAGTTGTATTTTAAGTGCTCCTCATTTTTACTTGAGTTTGAGTTGTGTTTTTGTTGCTGTCCACAAGGACGCTTTTGTATAAATTACTTATTCAGTCACCAGACAGCTAGAATACTGTTGGCCTACAGGCACATTTTTGTATAGCATGCATGCAGTCAAGTGTGTGTAAGTCATGTATTTGGTACATGCATTAATACTATTTGATGTGATCATAAACATATGGATCTCCCCAGTACGCTTTGCAGTACTGTACGTGTTTTTTAAGCTGATACATCACATAATAAACATCTGTAAGACATGTATCTGTGATATGTGTCTTTTTGATTGGCACTTTCTTAACCCTCAGAGTTTATTCTGGAATATCTGGCCCCATCTGGCACTTCGGATGGATGTTGGTCACTACCACCAGTGCCATCAGTATTACGTTGTACTGCCAGTGTGATGTGTAACAAAACACTGGTGGGTATTAGTGGGTTTTTTGTAAAACCCTCTCCAACACTCACTATCATGAGAAATTGTCCCATTGATTGATTTCTTTAAGAAACACTTGCAGCCAGAAGGCCATAATAGCGTATGATTCATGTCTTGGAGTGGATTTCTCCATCATGAAGTCAGTATTTAGTTTACTGTGCCCTGCTCAAGTCGATCAGTGTCACAGCAGTAGTGAGCAGAGCAGAAAAACAACAAGCATGCCAAGACTGAGTAAGCTGGTGTGTGATTACACATTACAGGCGTCTGGCTTCCACTGGATAGTGATGTTTGGGTTTTCCAGTGATTAGAAAAAGGATTAAATCCCGAGGTGCTGCCTGTCTGGAAAAAACAAAACAAAAAAACATTCATATAAAATAACATTTATTCAGAGTTTTGGACTTAAAGAGCTTACCTGATCTTGATCCATGTGTCGGCTATGTAATATCTGGCAGTGCCACTGTTGGCATGAATCAGTGATAAATAAATGCTGTCGCTGGCTTTTAACAGGGAGCTAACTGACTCCTGCCGGAGGATCTGAGGTGAGAATTAAATGCCGCGAGCTGATGTGTGGCTGCCCAGTTAGCCGGATAACTGAGGCGGTAATCTGTGTATCTGCAGACGGTTTGATGCATGATGACAGCTTAAACATGCGCAGGCCAATTTCTTGATCTGCTTATGGCAACAAATGACAGCGCAAGCTACCCAGAAAACCCACTGAATATCTGGAGCTGAAGAAATTGAAGCTTCTGACTTTGGCTGCTGCTCTGTCAAAGGACACAGCCTGAAGAGAGTTTATCGAGCCATGAAGCTGAAACTGTTAAAATTGATTTTTTTGATCCCCAGATTCACCTGAAAAGTCCCTATTGATTCATACCCTCGGCCGTTTAAGCTCGAATCTGTTGGAGCTTTTCTACGACGCTCTAAACCTGTCGAGGGGGCTGCGAACATACAGAATGTGTGGCTTCCATACACCCGATGATCCAACACACATGCAAAAACAGGACAACATACGAAATAATTGCATTTGCCGCTGCCTGGAAAAAAACCTGAGTCAGCATAATCAGTTGGGAAATGATCCAGCGTAGGGCAAATATGTAACTAGATTGCAGTCCAACCAACCACCCCCTGTATTACATGTGAGTTATGATATCAGCCGAAGCAGGCCATGGGTATTATTTAATTATCAGGACACGTGCACGGAGCAGACCTGACGCCTCATGCGGTGGGTTTGCTGTTAACCTTTGCAGACAGTTCGGTGTCACCGTCTGTTTGAGAGAAGTCAGAAACTCCTCACTGATAAGGAATTTGTCAGCCTGGCTTTGTTAACGGCCGCATTCCATATATTATACTGAGTGGACGCATGCTGGCGGTCAAGAAAAAGGCATATTTCCATCATCCATTCCTTTTTTTTAAATAGTTTTCAGCAGTTGCATAACACCGACCAAAACTCACTGGCTTCAACTGTGTGTGCAGCAGCTACAGAGGAGCTGAAATCAAAAGCACGAGCGAGTCTGCACACATGCAGACAGGCACGTGGAGGAGGAGCCTGGCTTGATTACAAGGTCGGTATTCGCAATTACAGAGAAATAATGGCATAATAACACACAGATGTCGCGATGAGTGTAAGAATGCAGAAACAAAATGAGATGATGGGGAGGCAGAAACACGGCGGGGCCAGGGGAGGATTGTGTGTGTGTGTCTCTGGTTCCGCTGTGTCTCAACATAAAGCCTCCAGCGCCTATTACGAGATTGCAAAGGAGGTCGTACCTGTGCTTGCGTATGTATACGTCCACGTAATCAAGCCAGGCTTTGAAGCCGCATCCTCTTGCAGCATGAGCCGCAAGCTGGCGTATGTACGTCATGGATGTGTGTGTGTGAGACACACAAGTGATCCCAGTTACCCAGGAACAGGGTTACAGAGATATGATGATACTTGTTTCATACTTTCAGAATGTGTGTGTGTGTGTGTGTGTGTGTGTGAACCTGATATGACCCCTTGTGTGGGAATACACATTCCATGATTATGATAATCAAGTTGTTGACCACAATTATATGGGAAAACTCCTCCGGGATGTCCCTTTATCTGTGTTCTCACAGACACACGCACACGTGATCTCACTGCTGAAGCCAGGCTGCATTTCTACTCTGGATTTTCCACATTTTTATTGACGTTTGAACGGGATTTTGGATTAGTCAGCTAGACACTCCACATTTAGCACAAATCTGGTGTTGACTCATGAGGATAGCGATGCCATCGAACTGCACACATCCCTGATTTTTACATCACAACACACAGAAAGAAACTTGCAACAGCCTTGCGAGTGCTGTAGACAGTACTCGTTTGTGTGGGGCAGTCGGAGTGGATTGCTCCCCTTCTATCACAGCCACCTGCTATCAAACGTCCTGATAAGGAACACTCATTCATATATTCAGGCAGCACATTCCTAGGAAACAGCTAAAAGGAGCCTCAGGCATCAGCTGCAAAGATTAGAAATGAGATGTGACTTCAATATTTCACAAAGAAAAAGAAGCAATTACAGAAAGAATCCTTTTGTCTTCTTTCTTAGGCTGTAATCAATTTGTGAACCCCACAGATTTACCTCATAACCCATTTGGAGGTTAGCGCTTTGCCAGTTAGTGTTTAATACTCTCATATAAATTAAACAGATGTTTTTTTTTCTGCTCTCTGCCTTCCTAACCCACAATAATGTTTCAACGTAGAGCCGGATCATGACAGCTGTTGCAGATTCTCTGAGCGGGGGGAACTTTTCTCTGGCGCGCCGCACTGCTTCGGATTTGTTTGCAATAAACAGAAGAGCAACTGGAAACCTGGATCCCCAGATTGAGGGCTCCCAGGGGCCGCGGAGCACGCCACAGGATTTTAGATGTATTTTTGCATAACAGCTGGTCTCCCTTGGCCGACAGCCCGCCTCAGGGCGTGACTCAAGTTAATGAATCTGTCTTTTTGTTATCCTGCTCCTTCTGTGTGTCTGCATCAAACTCTTTCCTACCGACCAGAAGCTTAAACTTATATCAGTCTATATCAGCCTTTCATCTTTCCGTTCTGCTGTAAAAGTAGGAATGTAAGTCCATAAAATAAAACGTCCGTGCCGTCTGCAGCGGAAAAAATGAGCCAGTGTTAAGGAGACTGAAGTCGGGATCAAGTGAATGTCTCATAAAAGACTCGAAGATTTGATGTGTTCCCCTTTCAGGAGGAGAAAAATAGATTTGCGTTTCTTTTTTTTTCTTTTCTGCATTCTGGGGAAATCATGCTGGTCAGTCAGGTCATCAGGAAGTCAGTGAGTAATTATGACACACGTGTGTGTGTGTGTGTGAATGGGGGAGAGCATGTGAGCTTATGTTTTATTAATATGCTTAATTCATCAGCTCCAGAGGTCACTGCTTATGTGGTCAGCTCCCATCGGTGACACACCGTGCGTCGCCATGGGAACCTCCAGCGCCGCTTCCTGTCTCCTCTGCCGCGGGGGACGAGTGAAAAGAGGAATCGAGCCACGAAGGGCGGAGGAGCACCGATGAGCGAGAATGAGGCAAGGCTACTATTTCACTTTAACTTTGACTGTCATATTCTTTTGAGAATTGTGTCAGTTCCCACTCCTGAAGAAGATGACGACATGCACGCTGCGCAGGAACTCTATTGAAAGCCGTGCATCATTTTGATCTGGAAGTCCGAGCAGTGGAAAAAAAAAAGGTCGATTGGCACCAAAATGATATTTCTGAATAAACTTACTCACTACTGTCGATATAACAAACACTGTAGTTACTCACGAGCGAGCACTGACTTGAGATTCGGAAAATTGCGTCATCGCTGACAGCTGTAGAGTTGTACAGCAAGATATGTCGATTTGTGTGCTGCATATATTTAGACAGTGCGGAGAACCGTATTGTGGAATTCTGCATATTGTGTGTAGAACGTGGGAATTTCAAGAGAGCTATCGTGTGCACAGTTTTCACATAAATAAAATGGCGGACAGTAAATCCAATGCACTACACAGTAATAGGTCGCTTTAGACACAACCTTGTGGAAAAACAGTGCCCATCAACAGCACACCAAAAAATCAATGGTTACGTTTCTGGTGTGAGCGCACCAAACGGTCCTATCAGGTTCGTTTGGAAAACCGTATGGATTTTGGAGACAGATAATGTTTCCTGCAGTGTTACAGCGGAGGCACCTTGTCTTAGATAAAGAGCACCTCAGATAATATCGGACAAAGTTATTACATTTGGAGAAATGTAAGATCAGGCTTGTGGTCGTGGATGAGGAGCTCTCATCTTGGGGTTAGCAGCTCTGACGCACGGCAGCGTATCGCTGTTACAGCAGAAAAAGAAATAACAATATTTTTATCAAGTTTAAACGCGAAAAGTTTCACTTTACAGCGGTACATCACATGGCAAAAGCCAACATTCCCAACGACTAAAGGGGCTGTTTAAACCGCAATCACGTTTCTACAGTAACTCTTATAACCAGCCGAGACGTGTCAGAGTGTGTGTGATTCCACGCAGCTCATGATGATTTACTGATCACGTTATGTGTTCGATTGGTGGCAGTTAGTGTGTGACTTTGTTCAAACAAAACAAACCTCAGAGTCAGACACCTCGCTGAGCAGCTTCCAAGAGAAAACACTGAAAGTCAGGGGAAGTATGTAGACGAGGCTTTAAGTTACACTACCTCTCTGTCCATGTTTTTGCACATGATGTGGGAAAGACAATTTTACACCTTAATGATTCTTCTTTATGAAGTTTGACGGGCTCACAAAACGCTCCCCTCCCAACAGGAAGCTGAGCAGAAGTCCAGTCGGTTAAGATGAAGTGAAAGCACCTTTGTGAACGTGCGGTGGCTGCTTAGCTGTTATTTCCCGTGACGTTGGACGTTTTCTGTTATGATTACAAACGCACACATTACATTATGCAGTCAGCCAAGAGGGGGAGCCAGCAACGTCATGAAGTCATCCCGCGCCAGTGTTTTTCAATAGTTTCAATATTAAGTTTCCCCGAACCAGCACACCTGATTCAAATGAGTGGGACCTTATTATTATGCTTCAGATGGTGAGCTCTTTATTTGAATCAGATGTGTTAGTAATGACTCAAATACCAATACACTGTGACACCTAAACACATTTATTAACATGTGTTTGTGGTTGCATCCTAATAAATGTATATCTGCAACAATTGATATTGGTGTGTGTGTGTGTGTGTGTGTGTGTGTGTGTGTGTGTGTGTGTGTGTGTGTGTGTGTGTGTGTGTGTGT
>CAEMYA010000158.1:1828792-1843035 GCA_903131615.1 Diplodus sargus | reverse complement strand
TATCAAACAAAAAAGTTGTGTCCATATAAGCGAGCAGGATAAACATCAGGATACATTTTTGGATTTGCAGCTTGACATCTGTTGACTTCCCCCTACATTTTTCTTGGAGAGTTCACTTTTTGCTTGACGAATTTAAAGACGAAAGTTTGTGAGAAAAAAAAGTTGTGCAACTCATTTGCATCACAAAGATGTTGGTTGTTTGAGTAAGATGAGGTTTCTGTGGGCTTTTATTATGAGAAAAGAGGATATTTGTGTATGTCCGTTTCCAAGGAAGTAATTACATTTATCTGGAAGCCTGCTGATGTTAGAGTTATTAACTTTAACAAGGCTTGAATCCCAAGATGCATTTTATCCTGTCTTTTGCAGTTCTTCCTATAAAAGGAAAAGTGAAAACTCAGTCTTGATGACTGTAAGAATAGTGCTCCATGGCCTACTTATGGAGACTACTGCGACCTTTGGAGCTGCATGAGAGAATAATTGATATAAACTAGGGGTGTTAATATGTTCAGGTAGTCATTTTGGCACAACATCTCGCATTTAGAGAAATTGACATTAAATAAGTACATTAGGTTGGGTTAAGGCACTAAAAAAAAACGTAGTCAGGTTTAGGAAAACATTGTGATTTTGAGTTATTAGTTAGTTAAAGACATCATTAATAACATTCAGCCACTAAATGCAGCATTCATCTCCTGCATTCCACCGCTGTTGTTTGAATCATCTGCCCCCTCAAGTGGTTGCCAGTTTGTGCATTAGCTAGCGTTGCTAATGCTAGCTAATGTGGCCAATTTTGCTATTATTGCTAACGTTGACTAGCAAATGTTCGCTAGCGTTGCTAACGCTAGGTGATGTAAGCATTGCTAATGCTAGTGAGCCAACATGAGGGCAGCACAGAATGCTGGGTGCTTACTGCAGAATTCAGCCAACCATTGATCCCACGTCAACCACGTTTTACTGCACTGCACTACTATCTCATCAGAGATAAACAAAATAATTATTTGAACCATTTTAAAGTTATTAATTCACAATCAAAATAATGTTTTAAAGGAAAAGAGATATTTTTGTTCTGCACCTTTCAACAAGCTGACTAGATAAAATGTTTCCAAGATGACCTTTGAGGTTATGTCATGTTTAGGGAACAGGCATGTGGTTAAAAGATATCTAAGTTGACTGTTTGTTGGAAACAGGAAACAAGCAATGGTCTCCAATGCTGTCACATTTTGTCGACTCACCCAACTGCATCGGTCTCTACCAACTGTCGACAGTAACATCACCTGACTTCTTCCATTGCTTTTGCTGTCACTTGAACATGCTGTTTTTGGGCATTTGATCAAACGACAGATTGTGTTGTTTTTCCTGCGTAGGTCAGTCTCCTAAACTCATCATCTCTGGCAGTGATAATAGATTACATATTATGCTGAAATGTATGTGTATAGTTGACTTATGTACGTTACTTCCTGTGTGAAATCACACATGAAGATTATACAGTTTTTATGCAGAAAAGCAGCAGTTTTTCAGATGTGCACAAACATGAATAGAAGTTTAACAGAAGAAGCCTGAAGCAGCACAGTAGGTTCCAGTTATCTGTTGTTTATTGGAGCATGTGCGGTAGTTTGAAAAATGGAATTCCTCTTTTTACAGAACATAAAGTCCTGCTTTGAGGTAAACACCGGTATGCCACCAGTGTCAACACTATTTCTCTTTATTACAAAGCCAAAGTGAGTGTTTAACTTTCTGTTGGTCTTCCAGCTCGCAACGTTTCTGTTGGTTATGATGTCATGCCAGCATAATGTCATGCGAATGCCAAGGACAATGCACAACAAGGATCTTTTTAGGTTGTAGTTTTGTCTTGAAATCGGTCATCGGATTGAAAAGATGTCTCCGTCAATCAGAGACAGACATGTGAACCCAGCATGGGAATTTTCTAAGTGGCTGAATTTGATTTATTCATGAGGGCTGTTTTCTAAATACCATCATCTGTGATTGCAATGGAGCATTACTGTAATGTGCCTTATGCACACGCACGCACACACACACACACGCACGCACACACACACACACACACGCACACACGCACACACACACACACACACACGCACACTGCTGAAGTCAGCATTTAATTACAGCCTCTGCCATCAAGAGGTTTTCGCGGGATCAATATGAAGAAATGCTCTGCAAGGGAGCATTTTCATATTGGTACACACAAAAAGAGTCAGTGCAGTTTGTTCCGTGTGTGTCTGTGTATGGGTTGTGTGTGTGTGCGCGCGCTTCACATAGACTTTTCCTGCAATATATGAAGCTACAGTACAGAAAACATCCTCCTCTTTGTGCCTCTCTCTGTCCCCGCATGTACAACCTGGTAAACATCCTCCTCTGCCTCCGTTCCTCAGGAATGTCCCACAGCTTTTATGTTCTTGATTGTGTGTGTGTGTGTCAGCCATGATAAGCCTGGACAGCTCCCTCCTGTCAAAACAGTGTATTTGTGGTTAACTGGTGCGTTTGATGACGTCAGAAGTCTCATTTCTCTTTTGTGTCTACATTCCTATTCTGCCTCACACACACACACTCTCAAATGTTCTATTGATGCTGTGCTGTGTTTCAGCATGTAATGTTGAGTAGAATACAGTGTGTGTGTGTGTGTTTATTCCCTGTTTAAACAGTTGGATATTATCTGTCCTCCATTGGTGTATTAATACAACCTGTGCTCGATGGAGTGTGTTGTGCTCCCTGGATTGACAAATATTGATATCAGACAAACCAGTGAGACGCCTGCACACAATTATTATCGGTGAGTGTTGGTGGCGTTTCAGAGTCTCATTGAATTAGCCCGAGTGATCAAATCTGTAAGGCCTTATCTTGCACTTTGTACAGTTGTCATATATCCAGGGTACTCGCATAACATCGTCAAATAGCGTTTTTCTCCTTAAATCAATTGCAGCACATATTGGTAGTCGATGGCCAACAACATAAATACTGGTGTGGACTAGTGCAGCATTTGGATAACCGACTAATATGAGGAATTATATAGGATAGAAATGAAAATAGAAAATAAATTACCGCAGTGATAAAAAGAAATGTAAAAGCTACTATAGTTTGAACTGTTAGATATCTGGACAGCCTGACAGAGTTGCATTTAGGCTAGTAATACTCATCATTTCCATTTTCATTGGATAAAAATGAGAGATGCTTTTCAAATACATCTCCATCACAGTCAGATTTATACAGAACAAACACAGATTATGCATTTATACGGAGATGGTGAACAACACCGACTGTGCTTCCACTTTCATGTCAGCAGACAAGAAGCAGATGAGTGAGCACATTTCCTGTCTGTGTGTGTGTCGTTAAACTGGGCGCTCGCTTGAGGATAATCAAATGCATCACGGGAGATTTCTGCAGACACAATTGTCACTGTTGCATCTTCGCCTCAGACAGACGACAATCCGTTTTCTTCTTAATCTGTGCTCTGCTGCCTCAGAGCGAGCCAGAGTTTTGAAGTTGATCCCGTGAGCACTGGCTTCATCTGGAGGAAGTCCCACGGCGTGCGCTCCCTGCACGCCACGTGCACGCCTGCTCCCCCCTTTGAGACCAGCAGTGATCACAGATGCGCTCCGAGGCCTCAAAGGGGGAGCCTTCTACAGGTGGTCTTCATGTGGTTATTGACAGACTTGTGAATTCTCATCATTACTGCAGATCGCCTTTAGAGCCATAATTTGTCAAAATGACAGATTTCAGATTTTTGAGTCATTGCAAAAAAAAAAGACAGAAAATAGGCAACCAAAGGCCTGTTGTACATTTTACAAGCAGCTGACTGAACAGATTTGCACTGTATTAATCTATTCATCTGCCTACAACTGCTTGTGTTATACTTATGTACTCGTCACATGAACATATTTTTTCCCCTCCGTTGTATTTCCCTCTGTTTTACTTGTGTAACTACAGTGGCCGTGCTGCCAAAATGCGGCTGACCTGTGCTTGATACGGTGCCTGAACCAAACCTGTGCAGACACAGGCAGAGGATGAAGCTGCTGCCACCCTGCCAAGACAAGCAGTATGATTCAGAGGCCCCTGCACCTGGCAGATGGTGGTTGGCACTCTGACCTGACACCGCGAGGACCTTTTCGCACCTCCTCTGATGACTCACTGGGAGCTGGACTGCACCAGCAGTAGAATGGCAGCCGAATTTAAAGCAGCCAAACAAACAAAGCCTTCATTAAACATGTTTGAGGAATCCTATAGAAGCGACCTTTCCTTACAGCTGAGTGATGACTAAACCACCCACTGGGAAAACCCATTACAATGAACTCGAGGCCCCATTGGCTTATTAATGTGTCACCAGAATGGGTCATTAGTGTTAGGGGTTAAGCTGTGAGCTGCGAGCTGTGAGCGTACAAAGCACAAAATAGGTAATTTGTGTCACGTATGAGCTCCACTGGGATGTAGGTGGAGGGCGGCGGGGGCGGCGGATCAATACAAGTGTTGCGTAGATGCAAATCCCCTAAAAATCTCTAACATCCCAGAGCTCTGCATACATACTCAGTATTACTGTCTACTGCAGGCACTGTCTACATGACTGGACTATTTGATGTACACGCACACATGGCAGCAACTCAGTGGGGCTTTAAATAGCTCCCATGGCTGCACAGGTCACCCGCATGCATTAAACATGTGATGTATTTATGAATGGGGGATGATGAATGAAGGTGTGAGATCTATTTCTCTCTCTACTCTGGTCAGTGCGCGTTTCAAGAATAATGTTCAATAAGGATCTATAAGCTGGATGAAAGATGTGCGCTAGCCGTGTCCTTGAGAAGAGGGGGCGCGCACACACACACACACACACACACACACACACACACACACACAGGGCAGAGGTGATGAAGTGTTTATAGTAAACTGGACCACATAAATCACTTGAATGTGGCAGTTGTGTGACACGGCCGTGTTGTGATAAATGGGATTGCCATACTCACACTGGCCTGTAAATCAATTATATCATAATTGTTTGTTCTCTGCTCTTGTTTTGTGGTCTTACTTGTTGTGTCACTTTCTCTCGTTGGGGAAAAGGAAGCGCACATACTTTCCTTTAACGAATCACGGCTGGAAAAAAAAAAAAATCTCATAAGTATCGCAATCTCATAAGTATCGCAATGTACAGAGGCGATTTACAAGCCACTTAACCTGTGGTAGAAGTGGTACGATCATCAGCCAGAGAATTGTGTAATGGCACAAATGATTATGTGGAACTCGTAGCAGCTTGAAAGTGTAGGCGTGCACTTGTTCTTTTTCTGCTGGCTGGGGCTTGTTTGAAGGATTGTGTGACACTGTAGCTGTGTCCCACTTCCATATAACATACCAATTATGCAAGATATATTATTATATAAAATCATTCAAGTACAGTTAGTATAGAGCACATCAGCATACTTCACTATTTTATACAAACAGGAAATTATGCAATAGGTGTACCATTAATCAAACTGCCAATTTAGTGCAGACGCAGACAACTTTTCAAAAGAATCACCATTTGACCTAGAAACCCTGATCTCAGCGCCATGAACAGGCAGAGTAAAACACAGCGTTGTAATAAGCAGTTAGGTCTTATTACTCACTGATCTAGTAGAAAGAATGTTGTTTTTCAGCTGTTCAGCTGTCTCGATCAAGGAAGAAGAAACGCGTTACACATTACCGTGCCTGTGAGAAGCCCCTCCATTCCTGTGCATTACATTGTGGGAGGAAAGTGTGCATTAACAGCAAACTCAAAAATCATGCCATTTTTAGGATGCGTACTGAACAGTATTCTTGTTCCTAATCTTTTATGCTATTTTTTACAGCGACTTGAAGAAAACAGTTCAAAGCGAGATAACAAGCAAGGATCGGGGTTAGACATTTAGCTGCGATGGTCGGGTAAAAGGGGCTCATGTCAACGAGGGTCCTCACAAGTATAGTTAGAAAAGAGTGTTTAATTGCGGATGAGAACAAACGTTACGCATGCACATACAAGGATCCCACAACAGGAAGTCAAAGTTTTTTCCCCCCCGATCACGTTGCTGTGGTGTCGTCTCGTTTTCCTACCCTGATTATGTGTGATTGGTTTCAAGCCGCTCTCAGTATTGGGCGGTGTTGTTTCGTTGATCAGTTTTTGAGATACCGATGCGCGCACGTTGCAACTCTCTGCTGTAGAACCGTCTTGCGATGTTCTGCAGCTGACGGAGTCACACGTGGTTTTTCACACCTCTTTAGAGATCCCGCAGCACTGCTTACATGTAAACATTCCTGTGGCCTGGCTTCCTCCACAGCGATCTGCTCGACTCTCTGTGTGGTTCACTGCGGGAAATCGACTGTCAGCTGAAGCCTCTTATTCTCTCGTCCTTATTGAATTCCGACTTGATTGAACCGAACAGCGGACTCTCAAGCCAATCGAGAAATGACTCACCACTTTCAGTAAACATGCCAAAACTGGGTGCGTTGGTAGGTACAGTGCAGCTTTTCAACAGCGTAATTGCACAGGACTATCTAGGAATTAAGGCTGGATACCTGCCTGCGAAATTACTGTTCCCTAGAAGAAGAGTGAGCTGTTGGGAGCTTCAGGCCATGTTTCCCGAAGCGCAGAATTCCTGCTATAATTCACAGAGAGGCCCGGAGGGTAACAAGGGAGTAAAGCCGCGGCAGAAAAAAAGGACAGATAAGGAGAGGTATATCAATATTTATGGATGACCGGGGGGTCAGAGGGAAACGGAAGTTTGACATGGAAAGTGATCACAGGAAGGTAGAGTTAGATTATGCATGAGGGGGAGAGCAGAGGGGATAGAGGGAAGGGAGTGGATAAACAGAGATAAATGGAGATATGTCAATATTTAAGAATAGTTTCAGGGGATTTCAATGTTTTTTTTTCCGGTGTACATACATCTTTAGCTCGAGCGCTTCCATCTTCAATCTTTTATTTGTAGCAGCAGTTTTATGTTACTGTCACTGCAGGAGACCACCTATAGTTCGATCAGTCTAAACGGTCCCAAGCTAAATCCATGCACACTTTACCTTAGCGAACAGCCAACTGAAACAGGCCAGTTGATTTATTAAAGAAACGCTGACATGTACTCGAGAATCAGTCTAAGAATAAGACTTATAAATCTGATAACATCCCATTTCCTGTCCCCCCTTTTTTTATTCACCAGGAAATGTGACATGGCCGTTCCTCAGCTGAGCTTATTTTGAATGCACTTGATATCACCAACGCTGGTTTCATATTTATTATATTATATTACATTACATTACATAGGGAAAGAAACATTTCCCTTGTTAGAAAAGATCAGATATAAGCAACCTTTAAGAAGCAGTGTGCAGATAAAACTTTACCCTTAAAGTGATCAGCTGCCTTAGTTTCCTTAGCCAGTTAGCAGTGTTAAGCTATTTTGACTGATACATTTTGACCCTTTGGAGGAGCATAACGGCCACATTATTCATGTCAACAAAATCTGATTTGTTTAACAGAATCTACATTAATTTGGCCTACTACTGTTTTATCTCTTCTGTTAATTTTATTAGAATAAAATGGAGACCAGTCTCTGCTTTTAGGGGGAAATGTCATGAAGTTGGCGAACGCTAATGGGAATGACTGAGGTCATTTTTTTTTAATTGTGGATTTTCCCAGTTGACTGGAACCTGAAAGAGGACTCATCAGCCTTCACTTTATTGATTCTCAGGAACCAACCGCGAGAATGCTTTCTGTTCCGCAGCGTCACCTCATAACAATGTGACGCAGTGCTCTCAGGTATGCGACGAACAGCAGGCTCAAGCAAACTGTACTTTGATTTAATTCTGCCAGAAAGAAAATGGATAAAGAGTGGCGTGTGGTAAAAATAGAAACAATCATGGTAAATCAAACATATGAGATACTAAAGTCGACGTTAGGATATACATTTCCAGGATAGAAGCTTATGAGCTGTTTTGTTTTGTTTTATTCACCACGTGAATATATTCAAATGTCTTCAGCACAGTCACTTGCTTTCCTGGCATCATGTGTCACTTGACACATGATGCCAGGAAATAGCAACCGTTCACACAGCTGACAGGAAAAAATGTAATATGTCACCGCATATTCATTTTATGGAGGAGTTCAACAACAGCCGTGGGCAGAATGATTCTATCTTAGTCTGCGCTGGTTCTCATAGTCTCATTCTCTAGACCTGAATGCACTGAAGCATTAAACACCTAAATATATATATACACACACCTTTGTACTTTGGGGGAAATATGAAAGGAGAGAATCTAAAACAACACGTAACTGAAAGATCTTGGATATAAGAGCTGAACCTTAGATTGACAGGATCTCTGTGGCTTCACTTAGATTCATTCTTTTGGTGGTGTGGTTTGGAAAGGAGAAATGACTCGCAATCAATAACATCCATTCCGCCCGAGCGCGGCCGCCAGAAAAACCAACAGGAAGACCACGGTAGCATCCGCCTGCCGTCGGTCCCTGGCGAACACAAACACTCCCTGTCTGCAGACTGCAGATCCTGCTCGGAAGATTCAAATATGTTGCCAGCTCTGCCTGTTTGCCGGCATCATTCGTGCATCAGTTTGTTAGTGCAGGTCCGGACAAAGGCTCACTGTTGGCTCACGTACAGAACCAACACGCATCCGCAGAACACACACCCGAGTTCTGTGGACCCAGCGGGAGACACACCTCATCACACTTTATTGGTTTTATTTACTTTAGCGCAGAATCTCGCACGGATCGTTCGTCGTGGATGAACAAAAAGACAATTAGAAGGAAGAGCAAGAGGAGTTACCTACAGCTCGGAGTTTGCTTATTCAGTGGAAGAAGCTGGTTGTGCTCCAGCGCATTCCTCTTCAGAAGGCCTAAAGGTAAAAGGTTAACTGACATTTGGCAACAAAAAGCTGACTCAGCAGGATCACCTACAGCAGAGGCTTTGATGTTGTAATAATTCAGGTTTAATCATAACCTCAGGAAATGGGCTTTTCCAACTGACCTTGATCTGGAAGGGCAGGAAATTCACAAAGCGTCAGTGAGGAATACAAGAAATACAAGGATTCTGCAGAAGACAGTGACAGTGGTTCAGACGGACACAAATGTCATTTGAAAAAAAAAAAATGCATACACTTGCATATTTCTTACTGTCATCATATAAGCCTTATAAAAACTGGAATTGTGGTAAAAATGTTGTGTCGGTATAACTTAAAAATAGATAAAAGTGCACCAGGATCAAATAATAACGTTTTTGATATGTGACAGTTTTATTTAGTTATATTTCTTTTACTTGTCTGATAACCTTTTACTGTTTATGTGCTCGAAAGTAAAAATATGCATACATACTAGACATGACAAAAGGGTCACGCTCAATCGGTGCATATTTACATGTAAGGTCAACGCATTTTAGTTTGGCATTTTAGTCACTCGTAGTTGTGTATGCCAAACTGAAACCAAAGGCCTGTGAGTGTTTTGTCGCGGTCCACTTCTGCTAAACAAAAGTATAAAGTGCATTTGACATTTCAGCGAGTTGGAATAAACTCCCTGACGGACCTGTTGAGAGCTTGAAGAGTGCGGCTCTCGTGCAGTTACAGCAGGGGAGGAGAGGACGGTTGCAGCAGCGTGAGAGTGAAACTGGATGTGCTCAGACCTGAACCAGAGGAAGAGGGGGGGCGAGCCTTTTGCACAACTCTGAAACAGTATTGTTTATGTAACTCACAGGAGGTGTTTCAGAAATCGGAATCTCGAGCATTAATGTGTCAAAGAGTGCAAGCTTCCTAGTGCTGTGGGGTTTGTTTTTTTGTTTGTTTTGTTTTTTTTACTACATTTCCCATAAATCAGCTGTCAGAAAATAAGTAGCACTTTAGTCTTACTCGTATTTAACAAGAATAAAACCCATCGCCACCCACTGATTCTATCAAAAATGATAGACGAACAAAAACACATTGGATCCAGAAACCAAAGGTGAAGTGGGGGTCACCGATCAGGGGGGAAATAAAATTAATAGAAACTGGCCAAAAGAAAGAAATCTCAAACACCTAACCCAGATTTTAACCCCGAACAGAAAACACAGAGAGCCAACTGATGGTGCTGATCCTCTGAAAACACACAACCATCTGAGCAGGGGAGCTGCAGCCCCCTGATATAACCTCCCAGCTGACTGACTGCAGCCAGCTGAGGGAGAACATCACAGGTGCACCCAATAGCTTCTGATTACCTGGATCTTGAGAAACTCATCAGGACCTCATCACTGTCTGTGCTTACCTCATTTACAAATGCATTGTATTCCTGTGGCTGCATCGCAATTAAATCAAGTGTTTAACCATCAAGGAGTTCAATATATAGCTGTAAAACTGGCTGCTGGGTTAGCGTTAGCAGTAAGTGAATACAGCTCTAATAGGCCTGTAGAGTAAACAGGAAGCAGCGAGGCTGATATCAGCGAGATCAAATTAGGGCTAATAACTGCATTACACTGATGCGTCATTTCCTGCCCAATCCAGTGAGGAGATGGCGGACTCCGCCACTAACTAACTTGTATAGAGATAGACTCACAGAATGTGAATCCACTCCATGGATGTTGCTGGAAAGCTGCTGACCATAAATGATATAAAAAATGGCGATTGTTTACATGAAAATGTAAAGGTTTCTAACTTTAGACTGAATCTACTGTATATTGTTTGTGACACATGATGACGAATGAATTTGTTATTAAACTTTAATGGGATCTCAACTAAAGGGTTTTATTGACCTTGTGTGCAAAATACAGCAGAGTTTTGAAGTCTAGTGTCACATTTCTGCTCTTCCCGTGGTCCGGTACTGTCAGCATGAGTGATATATTGCTTTAGCTGCAAAAAATCAATGAGAGGCGGCGGGACAAACACAGACACATGAACATTTAACTTCTCCCCTACAAGAGTCATGTCTGGATCACTGACTCCTCACCCCCTCAACTCTCACACAAACACCCAAATAAAACACACCTTTTACCGAGTCAACTCTGGACACTCGCTATTGTCTCTGCCAGTGACTCTGTGTTCATAACATCGCACGTCTGTGTCGTTCATGTTCAGAAACGACTGTTTTTTTTTTCTTCTGCACTTTCCTCTGTGAGCAGATGTATCCTGTAGGGATACGCTCCGCGTAGCCTCAAAGAACAGATAGCGACTGCAGCTGCAAACCACACCACTGCCACTCAAACCCGTTCGGTGGATACGACATATCAGTGGTTACATGTGTTTAGCATTAATGCTGTAAATAGCCGCCAGGAAGATGTCAAACTATCAGTGTTGTTCTTGGACGAGGATAAACACATGATACCAAGGTTTATTCAACAAAGTCAAGAGCTTCTGTCTGATAAGTTTCATTTGATAAGTACTGATATCACTGCTGTTTGGAGACAGTTGTAGCCAATATTTGCACTTCACTGAAGCTGAAACATAGAAAGATTCCAATATAAAAATTCCAAATATAATTTTTTTCCCCCCTTTTTCGACCAATAATAATTATGTGATCTTTCCCAGTGAAGGATCTTTTCAGCCAATCACGCATCCTTAAAAACCCCACTCTTGAATGGTCTGAAGGATCTTGAATTGTGAGTCCCGGAGTTTTAAAAGATGCTGAAAAACCAACCGCTGACACAACATCATGTTAAATTCTATCAAAAGTGACTTATAGACACCAATTAAACAATTCTTAAAACTGAAAGAGTGGTCGAATGAAGACAGCGCCTCTGGGCTTGGTCACCAATGTTAGATAAACTACAGGTGATGCTGAACAAACGGAATAAACTATCGGCTGCCAAACTTATTTGCCAGCATTGCCAGGAATTGATAACAGTGGAGCGAGTGTGTGTGAATCATCGATGACAGAGACACACACACACTCGCTCTACTTTTTCAAGAAGAAACCGAGAGCAAAACATTTCTGAAGAAGCGGGTGGAGATTTGTTCAGGAAATTGCGGCTGCGGTTTGCCCCAGAACCGCCACGCTCACAAACTGCACAGGTGTCAGCTATAAAGCAAGCTGGCGACCGATGCGTCGACCTGGCGCGTGGGGGGGGTCAGGGCTGTGTGGTTGTGTTCGGTTCCACCTCGGGCCGAACTCAGAACTTCGCAGAGCCTCCGGTTCTGTCTTGTAGGTTCTTGTATGGTCAAAACACAAGATTTCCGAAGTAATTACGTGTCAGATCACGGATCGTTGGATAAAGGTTGCACAATGTCTTCATGATCATGACTGGTCATGTGTCATGATGATTATTACATCATACTAAGCGACGTTACTTCATGTGTGCACCGCTTCAGAGCTGGTTGAACGTTTTAACACACGCATCCAAAGTTTCACTGCCTGTCGCCTGAACTTTTTTTTCCAGCTTCTTTGTTTCCGAGTCATAAAGTGGTGTTGTTTCTCACGGTCTTCCCTCAGAGTCCGGTGCGCAGCAGTAAAAATGCCGCCTCGCTCGCTTGCGGAGGAAGCCGTTTTCACACAGATGTTCTGATGTTGTCATTGTAATCCTGCCTTTACTGCTGTGAGAGCGGGTGTTGTTATATTTAACTTTTTCGTCCTGACACTGTTTTTCACTGCAGTGTGTAATAGCGGACATTTAAGAGTTAGGCAACCCAGCTTCTGTTTTCCCCCGCACTGCCTGACCACAGGGGAAATCCCTCCCCGGCTCATGCATCCTTTCTCACTGTGTCTTTTTCGCTCTCCGGCTCGCTCTCATTCCGTCCGTCTTCGTCAGTGTTTCGACCTGTAAATGAGACGTGGGATTTGTATCGATGCTCAGAGTGAAAGTGGGGGAGAGCTGTTGCGGTTTGCCGGGGAAGCGGTTTCATGACTGAGCGACAAGAAAGAGAGACATCTGTCTGGAGGCTGACATTTCTCTGGAAGCAGAGAAATGCCAGTTTTCCTCTCTGATTCATACGTTGCGTTTCTTGACAGGCACTTAATCAGGAATTGAGCTAAATAAGCCTTCGGGTGGTGGACGGAGAAGACGACACGAAACTTGGCTGTTTTTGAGCTTCCTTTAAGGCATAATTCGACATTTGAGAGCCAGTCTCTTGAGTTCATCGCACAAAATGCACACACCTTATGATCCTGTACCAGAACCTTGGGACTAAAAGTTGTTGTCATGGTATCCCTGGGATAGTTCTGGAATCTGTGTATGTCTGTACAAAATTTCATGGGAATGGGTGTTTCTGGATTGAAGTGGTGGACTGACGGACCATCCATAGAGCCACTGTACTAGATGTAGGCTACATTTCGTATCACATGTTTTCGAGGTAACTCGAAAAGGGCTGACGGGGCTCCAGACTGACTTTTCACAAAGGTTTCACAGCACACCGCAATAAACTTATCTAATAAATAATGAAATATAAAACTGAGAGTTCTCAGAGTTCTCTGTCTGACAGATGTGTTGTAGAGCATTGCTGCTTCCGGCAGGATGTGTTGCAAGACGCTTCTCTCAAGGTCTCAAACTCCCTGAATAAATTACTTCATAACTTTTCTAAAGCTCAAAGATAGGGAGACATAAAACAGATGTTGGACATCCTTGCCACAAAAAATGTTGTCTGGTAAGTTTTCACACTCTTGCACTCAAGCCTGCTGTCCTCTCAGCCGGGAGACCAATAACATAATGCTGAGGACCATCTGCTAAGGCCCTGTCACCGTTGCTACAACTGTCCCATTACAGCACGACATGAGTAGTTGGCAGTAGATAACAGCGGAAGATACTCGACTGAAATATGTAAGAGTCTTAGTTTAACACAGACGTAGACAAAAGGATCCTCGTTTATAGCAACAATTCATTTTGTTAGACAGAAATATATGCAGATGAGACGCAATATGATACCTATGGGAGCTTGGTCAAAGCTCGTTGTGATGGAGGACAAATATGCTAAAAGCCACAATGTATATAAACTGACCCTTGTGGCTCAAACAAGCAATTTACTGTATTTGTCTGCTTTCGAGGGACGGATTTTGATTTTGACTGGATTTCGCCGCAGATCGGGCAGAGCGGTCTTTGACTCTGAAATTTGTGGTTTCAAATAACCCCTCATTTCCATGAAGACCAATGAAGCGGTTTATACAAGCTATTACCAGAAGAATGTTCCGTCATTATACTCAGGATGAAGAGGATGAGTTTTAATTTTCAGATGGAAATCTCAAGGCGTGCTGGAGGAGCACAGCAACAGGAGGAGTCATCGGTTACATTGGCTTCGCCGCACAGACTTCATTACTCCTGGCAAACACAAACCAGATA
>CAEMYA010000158.1:1796476-1821678 GCA_903131615.1 Diplodus sargus | reverse complement strand
AAGGCATGTTGCCCTTTGACCTCTCCAGCAGGAATCTGGTTGGAGTGTGAGAGTGGAGGTTACCAAAGCAGACCAGAGATTAAGGCAAGGGGTCAAGAGGTAAAGGTCAGAGGCAACGTAAAGATAATGTTCTGAAGATGATGACCCACAGTGCTTTAAAGAGAAAAGCGATGCCCCAAATACCTAACAAATATTTGAGGAAATCCAGCAAACTACCTTAATTAACCACTCCAAATTGATCTGAATGTGCTTACTTTATGTTGGCGCTGCATTAAGTTTGTCTTGGTTTCTATTTATGTAACCTGATATAGACTCCATGCAGGATGTTCTCTGACCATTGTCAGGCCCATTAACAACCATTTGGAAAGCAGCACTTTAAATAGGCGAGGGCACGTACAGCAATATCGCAATGGTCACATAGTGTAGAAAGTGAGATTACCATGTTGTTGTTTTTTTATATTATAAAGCCGGTCTTGGTGCTATATGAATGCTTTGAAATGTCATTCCTCAGTGAAATGCTCACAGCGCGTACTCAGAAACTGCCTTCGAACGAGCCGTCAGGACTTTAGTAAGGTTGTGATGTCACAACTATCCAGTCGCCGCCTTCAGCCACGCCCCCAGCGCAGCCATGATTGATGAAACACAGGAAGAGCTGATGCGATAACACTGTGGGTGGAGCCTGCTCAGGCCTGTTGGAGGGGTGACCAATCAGAGCAGAGTGGGGGGGCCTTAAAGAGACAGGCACAAATAGGGTGAATAGAGGTGCTGCAAGTATGAGAAAAATAATGTGTTTTTTGAACAATAAAGCTTGTAAACATTTTGAAGTAGACACCCAAAATTAAAGTGTGAACCTGAAGATGAGCACAATATTGGACTTTGAAGTCATTAGTTACCTCTTCTTTTACTGTTCGTCCTGAATCGGAGGCTGGTTCCATTCTGTCCACACAGTACGTTGCCATCTCTCACATCTACGTGCACAAGCTTCTCCAACCGGACACCAATACAATGTAGACAAAATATCTTGCAGTTTGTCAATTCCAGATCATTGGAGAATCTGGATAAAGTCTTTCTTGTACGAGTTCCCGTCAGCAGCCTTTTCATTCTTTTGCTTAATTGGCATCATATATAACCATCAAATGTTGCTTAACATTGAGCCTTTACACTTAGAATATGAAGCTCTAGAGGAGTCAGTATGCATTCGACATGCATTAGCTTAGCTTGCCGTTTACAGGGTGTTTCCACACCCTGTAAATGGCAAGAGGCGGCCACCAGCTGTTAGAAGTGCTTATCAGTCAAACAGAAAGAGTCATTATCTAATGGAAACACCCCTTAAATAGATAAGAAACTCCACAAGCATGTGAGAGATGTTGTGGTCCACAAAACCTCTCCAATGAAGCAGAACACACTATTCAATCCTGTGTCGAATAAATATAAATATCAAATAATAAAATACTGTTATGGTAATAGGGTTTCCGCAGTGGGAAGAGTTTGTGCAGTATGGAATTGACCGTTGGAGTCCAATGATGGGCAAGCCAGTTCGAGGTTTGCCGGCGAATTGGCTCTGGCCAGCGATGATTGAAACACCAAACCCCTGGTGATTCCCACAGGGGCCCGGCAGACCGAGGACCAGCAAAAGTGCAGCACGCTGGGGGAGAGGAGGATAAAGACCCAGGGGTCGATGATGGAGTTCATGGAGATGAAGAGGAGGGCGATCAGATCCAATCTGTGAGACTCCTCATGAGTCCAGACGGAGTTGATGTACACTCGGAACTGAGAGAGGGACAGGAGAGGAGTGGAGAGGAGAGGAGAGGGAAGAAGATTGGGTGTTGGATTAGTTACCGTTGTATGATCCCTTTGCTTACACCATCTATGAAACCCGAATCCTAGGCAACATGATGGTTTAACACTAACCCCTCTATAGCAGCAGTAACAGATGACAACTGGGACCAGTTTAGGGGAGTGGCACAGCCTGATATGGAGGATAAACAGTGGAAATTGAAAGCTCTTATCACTTCATTGCCATGCTGATGTCCATCATGCACGTTTTGTTTAAGAGTCCCTTAAATGCCAGGGTTGCTGATGGAGGTGAATCCCATTGTTGGGCACACGCTGTTGTGTGAATACATGAAAGAGGACGTGGGACATTTCTGTGGCCAGGGACCTTTTCTTTTGTTTTTGATCCTGTCAGTTCAGTAAGACTAAAAAATAGCCTGAATTCAAGTGTGGCAGCCATCATAAATGTCATCAGAGTCCAGGAGAGCATTTAATGTGCAGGTCAAAAACTGAAGACCAACAATTGGCATGCAGATAAACAGAGTTTACTGCACATCCCCTGTGTATCCATGTATTTTACATCCCCTGGTCCCTGTTTTTACCCAGATGCCATGGCAACCACATCTTGTTTGTCATTATTCAAATTTTTGTTTGCCCAAGAAACACTTTGAGGTTTGAGACTTTGCTTCAAGACATTTCTTTGGTAGCTTTCACGTTCCAATGTGGGGATTAACTGTTCATTTCCTTCAATAACAACCCAGAGTCCTGGACGAGGTCATCCCCGCGAGCCATACGACAAGCGCGGCTAAGACACAAAAGCGGTGTTGATTATCTTCCATATTTATGACTTATTTTGGTTTAAAATTGAGGCATGGTTGGGAGTGATGAGGGAAAGTACACATAACCTGTTTCACATTCAAGGTAATCACTGCAAAGCTTTTTATGTTAAATCGCAATATTTCCTATTGGTTACAACGATTATGATACATTTGCTGCAAGACTAGCGCTTTGAGTGTGTGCTTTGGTCTAAATCTGTGTTTGCTCACACTAAGTCACTTATGAATTTTCAACAAAATGCACACTTCCTGCTACTATCCTCCGCCACGCCGAAAGCAATATGGTTGATCCCAGCACGCACACACAGGATGTTTGCAGAGGACGGAGCAATGTCCTAATTCAAGGAGGACACTTGGATAACTTGCAGCGTAATTTTGTTTGCTTTTTCAGAGGCAAACACAGGCAGCCGATAAATAATTGAGACTGTGACCATGTGTGTACTTTATGGTTTGAGGAAAAGGCTGAGAGGCAGATGTTGAATTCTACCGCCAAGCCAAACAGAGATTCCCATGCTGATATGCAGCTGAGTCGGTTTACCGACTGAGATGCACAGATTATGAAAGAATCCTTGTTGTGAAATGCGGATTTTTGTTTGATTCTTGCCGTCATATATCACAGCCAGCACAGGCTATTCATACACTACTGGAAATGTCGAGTGCTTCAGCCATAATTTGACTTGTGAACCAACACTTCTCTCTTTTGGCATTCAATGACAGACCATTTACAGCCTGGTAAAATAAAGGCTTGGGAGCTGCAAAAACTAATTTTACTCTCTTGGACCAGGAAAGGATTTTGAATTCCAACTTGACTTAACCATTGAATTCCACTAGCAACATGCGGCAAGATGGCAGTTATTGCTACCTTGCTATGCTAGTCTAGTTATCTTGTGTTAGCTCTGCTTAAGCTGATTTCTTTTTCCTCACAAATTGCTCATTAGCTCCTGGCTCATTTATCAAGGATAGATGACTAAAATGTTTGCATTTTTTTAAATCTGAGATAAGAGTTCGCAAAGTAAATGTATTTTTAGCTAAGGCTTGCTTATAATACAGTATCAGCAGTATTCTATTTATTTCCTGTTTCTCAGGAACATTAGCATTTTATAATGTGAAAGAGAATTCAAGATCTGATCTTAGCTTTATTTTGCCAAATTTGGTATCTGGGTTTTGCCCTCGCCGGCCGGGAAAAGTTTAATAGAATGTTTTTGTTCTTGGTAATGACCGTCTCTCTCGTGAAACCATGAATATGTTTAGCCTTCAGCCTTTTTCCAATCATTAACACCAGAAAGATACAAATCTACATTCCACCTCAATATATTTCGCCCACACACACACACACATTGGTGTGACGTGTGTTCTTCTGCAACTGCAGATGCATGCTCTGTTACAAAGTCTTTGACCTTTATAAAAAGCTTTTTAATATAGTTGGTTTCATTAGCATCACTGTGACCAAGAATGTGCAGTTGATTTCATTTATTAGTTCCTCCTCTGTGGCTAAAATACGTGGGTGAAATCAGCTTCTGTGGCAATAGGCTGACCTGATAAACAGCAAACTCCCCGAGCTGATGGCCACAAGGTTGGGAACCAGCATACTAATACAATCCATGGAAGCTGTGACTAGTTCACAGGTTTGGAAATGCCTGCTGCCGGTCTCTCTGGGGGTCAGACAGGAACAATATCCAGTTAAATGTGATGGGAAAAGTGACCTTAAAACGAATTGTGAAGTCGATCTATTCAGTGAAAATGTATTATTCCCTTCTGTGACATTTCCCGTGCTCTTTCCCTTTCTGCCTTCATCCTTCTGCCCGCCCTTTTTCTCTCTTGCAGTTTTATCACCCTCTCTCCTCATACTCTTTCCATTCGTTCCATTATAAAGTTTTTGTCTCCTGAACTGACTCAGGTTCGACCCCTCTTAAATGCACCAAATTTTCCAACATGCCAATGTTGTGCAAGCATTGTTACGCCAGACTCATTAGGCCAATTTCCTGTTGCTCAGCCAGACAACCCAGTGGCTGGATTGTTACCATGAAGACTAATTGCTTATTTTTTTGGCCCTCCCAAGTAACGACACCACTGCAAAAGGCACTTAAGAGTCTGCCTTGAGAGTACATCATCAGCCATTAGTTTGATGGGTGAGAAAGCTGTTAAATACTCACTTTCCCAGAATTTGTCTGCAGGGGAATGGTTATCGTTTCATAGCAATACAACAAAACAACAACAACAAAATCTGTAAAAAGCTGAAAAATAACAACAACAAAAAAATTTCTACGAACTCTTACAAAACTTTGAAATGACTCATGTGGTGTTTGTTTTCTCTTGAGGTGTGGAACACCTCCATGCTAATCACGCTAATGTTGTTTTAAAACCACACGGGATCATTACTTTGATTAGTGCCAGGCCTGGCCATGTGTGTGTGAGACAGAAACAATGTAGGCGCAGGCTTGTGCTCGCATGTGGAGACAGATTTTTTTGGGTTTCTCCAGGCTCAGCCATGAAATCCAACTCACACTGTGAGCCCGATGTTTCTTCTGCTCTCTCGGGGCCAACAGGAAGCGCGATAAAAGGTATAATTCAAAGTGTCTGCAAGGAGTTGATCCTCAGAGAACAGAACGTCACCCTCTGTGTGGGTTCAGTTTTCAAGAATTGTGTCCTATTTGCAAAAAAATTATTAAAAATGCAAAAACCTAAGATCTTTGTGTTTGGAATCAACTGCACCTCTCAGATCACATAACTGCATTTAAATGTGATCTTTCAGTCTTTCTTTCCGTTTTGACAGTGTGTCTATCTCAACATCACTATGTGCCAAAAAGCTATTGTCTGGGGTTTTGGATTATTAATGCGATCACAAAAAAACGCAGGCACTTCATACAAACACACAAACACGTCAGCACACAGTTTCATACTCGCAGAAAACGGTGATATGATCTGTGCGTGTGTCTTTATCAGATATCCTGACCTCAGACTGTAGCATCACATTACAAGCAGTCTCCCCACCAGGGTTTATATACGGCTCTTCATAAATTATGCATTTGTAGAATTGTTTAGGCTTGAGGAGCTCGGAAAGAGCGCCAAGCCGTTATAAAACACATCTTAATCTTACTGAATAATCTCAGCATTGATCTTAATCTTAATAAATCTGCCTAGTAGCTTGTAAGTCTTTATACAAATGAATATTAATAGTTTCTGCTGAAATACCAATCAAGCCTCCCATTCTACTACTGCAAATGTGTTTACGACATTAATGGCAGCAGAATTATGACTCCACATTTATTTCAAACAGATGTTTTAGCAGGGCTGTCAATTCTAGACATTGAGTCACTGACAGATGTTAGCTGGTTTTACTAACATCAATAACATGGCTTGGCTGATTACCTGTGTTGGACATTTGGTTTGCTGTTCTTGGGCAGAGTACAAACCGATAGAGACAAGTGTGAGCTACCTCAGCCTTTCTCTATGCTTACATGAGCAATATATCTTAAAGGTCAAGCTAAACTTGCACAATCATGGTGATGCTGAACGTGTGAAATCTCACAGCTGGTGAGAATAAGCATGTAATTAATCAATAGTACAGATAATAGGTTCTCATGCCATGTCAAGAGCACTTTTCTCTAAGCAGCAGCTCACATGTTTGTCCCCACCAACATAGCAAATGTCTCAGATTACAGACTTCTCCTCTCCGTCTTTGAACGGGCCACTGAGGTCCTATATAAGGCTGCTGAGGCACCACATCACAAAAAATGTGAAATTGCAATAGATACCGCTTTTGCCTTCATGTAGATCACAAAGAAAGAAATAGGGAAGGACATTTAACTTGAAGGTTCCTTTAAAATGAGAGCCCATGTCCCTCTCAGCGTAGTCACTTAGTGTGTGCTTTGATTGAAATGTGGTTTTCTTCGTCTTACCGCAGGGCAACAAATGGAAAAGCCTGCCAATAAGTTAACGTGGCCATTCAGCGGAGATATGGAGGAGAGGCGAACGTGACGGCCTCAGGTAAGTGATTCAGTTGCATGCACGGCACAGGACTCCCATTACGAAAATAATGTATCATGTCTGGCTGACGTTAATGTTATGATGACCTCTGCCTGCAGTGGTGAAAGGTCTGGTGACCGTCACTGGATATCTGATGCAAAGAAGGTAAGACAGGCTAATAGCAGGAGATAATGGACGTGAAGACTCTGATAAGCAGCCTAATAAATCAAAGGACCTAATGTACTGACTTGTGCAGGCACAAGGACATGAATGCTAACTTTGAAATCAACAAACCCAACAAAGCAAATGGCTGTTTTTTTTTTCCTGAACTTGTTTTCTGAACTCACCAGACTGACTAAATTAACTCTAAACGTGTTGTCTCATCAGATTGCAGATCCCTGTTTAAGGCTTCGTGTTCCTCTGAACAATAACTCTCATTTCTGCTTTGTGGTTTAGCTTTTAGCTCAATTAGCCCCGTAGCCAAGCCACGGTGAACTAGTTTCATTGTCACATTAAACTGCAGTACACTGTTTGAGGCTTTATGTTACTGTGAACAGAAACTCACAGTCCTGCTCTGAGTTTAGCTATTCGCTGTGTTAGCTCTATTCAACCCAATAGCTATTAGCTCTCTTAGCCAAACCGCTGTAAACTTGTTGCGTTGTCGCTTATAACTCTTCATGTTCCTCCGAGTCCCACCGCGTGTTAAGCTGTCCGCTCTCTCAGCTCATTTAGCTCCGTTCGTTAGCTGTTAGCTCCTTGAAACAAAACCGCATATATGGATATATATGGATGTATTTTAGGTGTTTAACTTTTACTTTTTGGGGTCCTGCTAATACTACGGAGAGGAGAAAGAATCTGCTATAGCCTTCTTTTTTTTTTCTCTCCATCAGTGTTCTCTCCTTTCTGTCTGTCCTTGTTCACCGTCACCGCTGTACCCGACTCATCTGTTTTAATCTGCTTGTTGATGAGGAAGTGAAAAGAGCCAACGTGGAAAGCCGATACCGGCGTCCTTTACCTGCCTACAGTTGAGTGCACCTGGTACATAGTGTACTGGTGTACAGTGGAGGACTACTTCATGAAATCAACCACCGTGTTCAATAGACATAGATAATAAAGTGATAGCTCTCTGTTCAGCAGCAGTTGTCTGGCGAATCCATTTTCCTCACCACAATCTTTAAGTAGTGCTGACTCAGAGCTTCTTAGAAAACATTATCCCGTCATGCCTTTAAAGAAATAATTAGATACTTGCATTAAAGGATGCTGTGTTTATTGATTTAAATGGGTGCTAAACTGTGACTGACTCTATAAAAGGCTCTATTCAGTGACGAGACAGAGGTCACCCAATTGCTTCTGTCTTCATGTGGTCTGTGTTTGTGGATGCTGTTAAGTACGCTGCAGAATTTGGCAGAGAAGAGGACTCGAGCCACAGCTGAGACGCCGCGGAGAGCAAGATGGCACTTTGGCCCATTACTGCTGAAGTAGAGTGCACATGAAAAAAAAATCATATCCTGCTGGGAAAGTAATATTGATTTTTCCACTTGATATCCAAAGTGACACTTTTGAGAACCGAGGGGGTCACAAACAGATTACTCAGGGGTCGCACAGCATAATGGCTCACAGTTTGGATAATGAGCCATTTGTGGGTGGAATCTGTGCTTTGGTTTTGTCCATCCATTGAGCCGCTGTCAACTTTCTGGCTCGTATATCAAAATTAGAAAAATACGCCAACATTACTTTCTTGCCAGCACGGACATCAGCTTATCAGAATCTTGTTTTACTGTTCATCTTTACCGCTACTGGCAACCAGGACATCTCAAAAAGTTTCTTCTGCAGTTCGTGTGTAATCACTTTATACATCCCTTGAGTATAATTCATTAATGCGCTGGACAAAATCATTTTGCGGCTGTTCTCCTGCGATGGGGTCGATGTCATTAAACGGGGTAATGCAGTTCATCATTTGAGCCTCTAACAGGCATGGTCAATGATTATTATCCCCCAGTTAGCCATCAGTCACAGCTGGGTTTTTTGTTGTTGTTGCTGCATTTGAGACCAAATGTATAATTACAATTCATCAGAGGGATCCCTTATCCGTCTTCTCATCGTGGTCTCTGCCCAAATTGTTTCCTGATGAAATAACTGATTAAATCCTGGATTCTTCAAAGAACATTTACAATAATACAGTTTGCCATATTAATGGCGGAGCTTTACTTTAGTAATCGGCTCTGTTGGATGTTTTTTTTTTTTTGTCTTTCTTTTCATTCACCTTAGATAAATGAATGGTTTAACCAGCACATTGCTTTGTAACAAAACATTGAGACGAGGTCTAAAAATATTGGTATATTCATTGATTAATTCATCAAAATCTATCTTGATGATATAATAATTGTTTCAGCTATTTTTTTAAAAAGAAAAATGCCAAATATTTTCTGGTTCCAGCTTCTGAAATGTGAAGATTTGTTGCTCTGCATATAAGATAGTTAACTGAATGTTTTGGGGTTTTGGGATGTTGATGGGAAAACACAAGCTTTTTGCGTCACCTTAAGGTCTGGGAATGAATAAAGAGCATTTTTCACAATTGTCTGACATTTTATAGACAAGGAATTATTCAATTAATTGAAACAATCTGATTTATCTTTGATGAAGATACGAATTACCTGCAGCTCTTACTAGAAACATTTAACCATTTGGAACATTTAAGTCTAAAGAACACCACACTTTTTGATCAAGTTCTACTTGAAACAGGTTCTCTCAAACTGAAAACCCAAATTATTGGCATTTATAATAATTATTAATTATAATAATAAATAATGTTAGATAATTTATCCTTAAAGGTGCATATTGTAAGAGTTTTAGTTAGACAAATTTGAAAATTCAATATGATTATTAACAGAAAGATTCAAAATACCTAATAAGATCTCTGGCACAGATATCCACTGAAGTTCTCATGCTAACCATGTGGCCTCTCACCACTCTGTACCACTGGACTCTCAACCTGAATAAGCATTTATTGCTTTCTAGGGAAAAATACAGAGTGTTTGTCAGCTTTTCCTGTCTAGTCTCTCTGTTGACGCCCGAAGTAAAAATGGAGTGGAAATTTCATTAAAATGGGAAAAAAATGTAACATCTGCTTTTCACAGTGATTAATATTTCCCTTTAAACCCCCAAAGTCTGAATAACTGAGTAGATTAACCACTACAATGATGTTATATCTATATTTAATACCTATTGCATCAACATAAGCAGCTGAGTCAGACATGCTGTGAATGGCATTGATGGAGTATTTCCTGTCTACAACTTGGCATCAGAAACACCCATAGTCTATTGTATTATTTATGAATAGCCCACAAAATGTCACATGGGCAGAGACACAGTTGCACACAGATATGAATCACAACAGACTGTATTTATTGTATCTGCTCAGGTGACATTTTGACAAAGCGGTTTGCTTTGTCTTTCGACTGTGAATCATCACCTCTTTGCTCAAAGCAAGTGAAATAGGAAATTATTCAATTTTCACTTCTGATTCTGACGGAGGTCACAACTCAAAGACGCTACCTTTACTATCACAAATGACAAAGAGAAGCAGCCAATCCTGTAGATTCAAATCTGACACACCACAGTTATTTTTTACTAGCTTCCTGATTCAAAATACTGAAAGTCAAAACTACTAAGTGCTTTTAGAAAATTACCAGAGATATATTTGCAGTTACATTACTTTGGAACTTTATCAACTTAAAGACACTTGTTGCACTCCGTTAGACCTTACAGAGTGAATTCACCCCAACAAAACTAATAAAACAAGGCGCGCTGCTGTCAGCAGTCGACGGTCAACTGGTTGTTAATCTTCTTGTGTGTATTTTTAAAGCATGCATGTGAGTGTTTTGCTGCTCTCTTACCACCAGGGGCAGTGTGCAGATGATGAAGATGATGGTCATGAACACCAACAGGATGAGGTGCTCCACCTCCTCGGCCATGGACGTCGACCTGCGCTCGTTGTGGGATCTTGTGGTCGATATCACCGAGCCGCCGTTCCTCCTGCGGCGCCGGTACATCTTGAACAGCTGGTACACCACGAACCCGTTGCACGACACAATAGCCAGTACCAGCAAGAGCATGACACTGGCGTACAGGTTGGCGTAGACCCGGTGGACCGTTTCTTTCGGGTTCATGTCGATGAAACACCACGTGCCGGGGCAGTATTGTACATATGCACCAAATCCCGCAAAAGGGAGGAGACAGAATAATGTACATAGCAAAAACACCACTGGGATTGTGATGTAGGCACATTTCTTGGTGACGTGCCGGTTGTACAAGTAGGGGTACCCAATGGCAAGGCACCTCTCTAGTGCCGTAGTGAAGAGAAGCGACATGGTCGCGAGGCTGAAGAAGGTCATGCTCAAACCAAAGTATTGACACACGCTCTTAGGGCGAGACATCTCTGTTTTGCTCTGGTTATGCGACGGCTTCGCCAAAGAGTCAGACATCTCCGTTAAGGTTTTGTTCTGGTGATACGACACCTGCACCAACGGGCTGACCAGGCAGGTGCCCGCAAGGTCCGTGAGCACCAGCGACGTGATGAGGATGTGAAACAGCGAACGCCGGCGCCCACCCCCATTCCTCGAGTCTCTACAGCGCCGGACTTCCAGGATCACCAGGGCGGCCACGTTGCCAATGATGCCCGCGGCAAACATGACGGCACTGACCGTCGGGGTCTTGTCCGGGTCGATCCACCGTTTGTAGTGGCACACGTCGTTCTCTGGATTCCCCATGGCTGAATACTGGCTGTGTTGAATTCAGGAAATCGTCTCTGGTTCCAAAAGCGTCAAAAGTATGTCCTTAAAAAGTTGTCTGAAGCCATCCTGGTGAAAGAGCGAGGAAGAAAGAAAGCACGTGAGACGCAGAGCTGCAACAATCAGTCGTTTCATCAATAACACTTTCTTTTCCTGTCCCTCAGTGACAAAGTGTCTTTCACTGTGGATATCCTTGTAAATAATTGCCTTTAGCAAAGCTGCTCTGTTGTGTTGATGGATCAGGCGTGTGTGAGCTGACCGATCAGAGCAGACAGGAAAGGGGCCTTAAAGAGACAAGAACTGAAACAGAGCGTTTTCACTGGACAGTATTGGAAAACTGAAACTCATTCTAATAGTAACCTAAAATAAAAATCAAACGAACCTGAAAATGAGCATGCTTTTCTTTATCGTTTATGAAAGTAAACTTTGGGTTTGCTCTGACATTTGGAATGTGTCACCTTTAGCGAAAAAGTTGTACGAATCTTGATCAACTAAACAAAAGAATCTTAAGATTAATCTCTCTGCTGCCCTCGGGAGATAATAAAAGATAAATGCAACACAACCTTTTCTGTTCGGGGTAAAAAGTTTAACCTAAGTTAACCAAAGTCGCAGCCCTCAGACCATCTGTCTATCGTCAAACTCAAGATCTTTGCTCCTGAGTAGATTAAATTCTGACTGAACTCCAGCGTAGGTCACAATTTCGATGCAGTTCAAATGCTCCGGCAAGTGGCCGCAACATTTGTTTACTCTCTCATAAGCCTGAGGGGGTCCTGCATCATTTGTGAAAGATGTTTACTGGCCTCCTTTGACTTTCACTGACACTGTTTTGACTGAATGTCAACAGTTCCGACAACACGCATCACTTTAATTCCAATGTTTGCAAGTCTTTGTCTATCTTCAATGATCCCCTACATACACAGAAAAGCCACAACAGCATCTTTCTCACACAAAAAGGAACATTTTGCATGTACTGAAACATTCCGGGGCTTTGAACGGTGCTTCGGTGTGGCTTCTGGAGTTGTGAAACCCAAAGTTGTTCCCCTTCTGTCTCACTGGTTAACACATATCATCTGACGGGGTTAACTCTCAGAAGCGGCGACCCAAGTTTTTCACACTGACTTTTCTGCTCAGATTCCCTCTTGGGAATGTGAGCGCTCTGTCAATATATGCCAGCGTAATATCAAACACATGTTCCACTTCCATGACCTGCGTGTGCCTTCGCTTTTTGAGTGGGTGTGTAAAAGCCAGATTACTGACTCACCTACTTGCTCTGTCCAACGTGGAGTCCAAATGTCACTGGATCGGTCCGAAAAGACACTATGAAGTGTGGGAACGAGAAATGTTTGCCTCAAAAAAAACAGCCGAGGGCTCTGACAGATGTGTCCAGGTGTTGGGTCAGCGGGCAGCTGGATGCGCTACACACAGATTAAGGGAGATTATATGTCAATTGTGATACAAGCGGGATAATACTGTGTAGTCAGACATGTAAGGACACGAGACACGTTCTTTCGTGTGGAATGATGCCAGATGACATTTAAGAACTGAGAAATGCAGGTTTTCTCGCTTGTGACAGCACATTAAAACAGAAAAAAAAGGTCTGATGTTCGGTTCAATTAAAGAGAATTAAACTTGGAAAAGTCTGTGTTCAGCCTACAAAACGTGTTGATAAATGAGACAACAGATTACTGCTTGTTTTACAACAAAAGTTGTAATTTGCTTGGAAATACTGCTGGCTGTCTACGCTGTACGCCGAATGGAAGATTAACTACAGACACACACAATAAATTAAGTCTAGCTCTGGCAGAAGAGGCGTGTTTAGTCTGCAAGAAGATTTAACAGTTTTCTAAACAGAGATTCGCTTTAAGGTCGCTCCGAATGGCAAAAAGAACTGCGCGAGGCAGCGGCTGCCTGTCACGTCCGCGTGGACGCATCCACACAACGAACTTCTCACCTGTTTTAATAACTTGCTCCGCGCGCTGTGTTACTGTCCGTGTTGTGAAGTCCAGACTGAGCCGCAGAAAAAGAAGAAGAGAAATAAATCCCAACGTAGCCTTAGTTTCACTTCTGGCGCCGCTCCGGTTTAAAAGGTGAGGTGTGGAGAGGGCGAGGCGCGCGGCACTGTGATGAGGCGGGCATGAATGGACCCGGGGTACAGGGAATGATGCGGTGACGTCACGCCGAACGGGCACACCCCCCCAATTCTGTGCATGCAGGCTGGAGCTGTGTGAAAATACAGAAAAATATGGTGTACCAAACCTGGAGCAATCTGTCATCATGGTATACTAACAATATCTGATTATAATTAGTTAGTAGTATAACAAGTTATTACGTATTTATTCTAAAGATATTAATTATTATTTCTGCAGGAAAACATCAGATAAAAGGACAGAGAGACCCTGTGGCAACAGAAATGACATACTGTGGGATTAATTGCCATGTTAAATTAAAGGGTAACTCCACCAATTATCCACATTAACGCGTGTTTACAGGTCTTGGGGAGTTCTACTGCACATGTGAAAACAAGTGTTCTCCGGAGGAAGCTGCATGTAATCTTATAAACTGCCTCCAGTGTTGTCACTCAGGGGCTAAGTTGCATCGTGGGTAGTGCAGGCATCAGGTTTTGAAAAGCTGTCTACTGGTCTCATCGTTCTCGTAAGTGTTGCCATGTTTTGCAGCATCAAAACAATTTGCTTTTAGAGAAAGGAGCACACACGTTTGTATTCGTGCACATTCATGAAACAATCATTTTGATTGCAGTTTGATCCATAGATTATCTATTTTCCGTTGAATAACCAAAATAAAACTAGACAATTGTCATCCAAAATCCATAAATATCATATTTAAATTGTATAACACGGCTCAAAGCAGCACATCCTACCACTGAAGAACCAGAACTAGGTAATATTTGGTATTTCCAGCGTAATTAGTAATCATATACTTTATTTACATAAAAGTAATCCCAACGGACAGATTCATGTTTTGCAGAGACGACTGCTGTGTCACAAAGGACATTTAAATCACTACAATCTCTCCCTGTCGCTTTGTCTGCGTGTCTTTGACGATAACAGAATTTAGACGCTCTCCTGGAATCATGCAGCCAATTTGCAGACCGACAATTTGCATGGCATGAAAGAAAACGACTCAATGTTTTTTCCAGTCCCTCGACAAGCGTTTCTCGAAACAAACGACAGGGAAAAGGTCTTCCAAATGTCCATGCAAATCAAGCTGACTCCAAAAACAACAACATTTTCATATTGTCACGAGTATCACACAACCCTTTAGTTATACGTCTGAGTGGACGTATGTGTGTGTGTGTGCCATGGACCAGAACATTCAAAGTATCTGCGGTAAAAGATGTGCGTCTGTCGGTGTGGAGATGGCATGCTGTCCTCCCGGGTTTCCTCCCACAATCTTATGGATTTGAGGCCTTAATTTCCCAGCGGGGTTTTCGGGATATGGTTGTTTGTCTTTCTGGCCTTTCCTCGTGAGCCGGCGACATATCCGGCATGTCACATGTCTTCTATTATAATTTGCTGATGATCCAAGGAGCTGAAAGGTGAATCAACAAATGACTAACTAGCAGGTGTGACCATCTCACATTTGTCTGTTTTTCTTTCCAGGGCTGTGCCACGCTGTTGGCGATGCGGCGAGGATGCCACCGACAATAAAGGCACAATCCGAACAGCTGCTCATTTGTAGCGCCGTCGCTCCCAGAAACGCCATAATGCGCTGAAATGTAACCCTAATTACATTTTTTTAAGAATAGAGTAACTGCCAAACAGGATTCTGTAGGCTGAAAGCCCCGATAGGACGGCAGCTTGAGTGCTTTTATTCAGGTCCATTAACGTGACATACTGCCATTATGCCGTCGCTGCTTCCTCTCTCACTCCGTCTCCCTCCTTCTGTCCACACTCGTCTCTGTTTCTGCAGACTTTTGTGCTCCCCCCCTCCTTAATGAGCTCAGCCACTTTAACATTGCCTCGAACCCTGAAGTCCTTCAGCTGATGCAGTGTTGAACTTGTGATGTAAGTAAGCCATGTAAACATTTTACAGCCAGACGTCGTAAAGTTCTCGGTGTTATTTTTAGTTTGGACAGCAGGAATCCTCTCCTGCAGCTCTCCTTTCTGCCTTGTCTCTCCTTCTTTTCTCTCACTCCCTTTCTTTCTGTAGTTCACCCTCTGGATTCAGGTCTCTCTCTCTGTCTCTGTCTCCTTTTACCCTTTGCTCTATTTTTGCTTCCTCCTAAGCAGAGGCCTCTTTTACCGTGTCCTCTGCCCTTAATGACACCAAAATACCTTTACCAATTTCCTTTCCTTTCTGTCACTTCCTTCCTTCTCATCTCCCGTCACTTGTTTTCTTTGTTGTTAATTTCCTTCATTTCCTTTCTATTCCTTTCCTTCCCTTTCCTTTCCTTTCCTTTTTCCTTGTTTAATCATTTCCTTTCTTCTTCTTGCATCTCTTTTCCTGTCATCTCCTTTACTTTTCTTTAATTTCTGCTCTTTTGCTTTCCTTACTTCCCCCTCTGCCCCCTCATCCATCCTTTCTTTTTGCATTTCAGTTCCTGTCATCGCCTCCTCTGTCCTCCCCCTTTTCCCTCTCATATGCTTTCCTTTCCCTTTCCTTCCGAAATTCTCCTCTATTTCTGTTTGTTTCCTTCCATTTTGCGTTGTTTTCTGTATTTTATTCTCTTTTCCCCATTCTTTGTCCCTCTTTTGCTTCCCTCTAATGTCCTTGCTCTCCTTTCCTTTCCTTTCCTTTCCTTTCCTTTCCTTTCCTTTCCTTTCCTTTCCCAGCCACACAGCTGGACTTTAGAGGAGCAGTTGTTTAGATGATTGTCCCTCAGTGACTTTATGGCATATTAAAGCACTATTACATCCACTTAGAATAAAGTCTTCCAGATGACAGTTTTAAACAGAATCAGACAAGCAGCCAGTTCAACGAGAATCTCTGTGAGGAATAGAGATTTGTAAAGCTCCCTGATCCACCCTTGAGCCGGTATCGATCCGGATGAGAGAAAATACCATCTTAAGTCTGTCGGCACTCTTTAAATTTAGAAGCAATTCAATTATTGATCAAGGACTTAATCCACAAATCCTCTGCTCAGCTCTGCTGGTAAACAGCCTTTGTTGAGGGCTTGGCACCAGTTAAAGTGCTGACAGGAGCTGGATGTATTGTTAGTCTGTCTCTGCACACACACACACACACACACACCCAGCCTGTTAATGGTCCGTGTCTGAATAATTGATGAGTTCATCGATTTTTGTGAATATCTGATGCCACCAATGAAGACAGTCCGTCAGTCAGCGGCCTGTGATTACACACTGTGACACTGACCAGACATCAACAGAGCAGATCTGACATCAGATTTTCAGGCCACGGTTGGTTGGAACGCAGTTACCAGAACATAGATACGGTATCAGGTTAGATAAGGGCGTAATAGATGATCCGGCTGAATGTGAAACCGAGCTTGATCATTGAATCCATGTCAGACTGCAGAATATAAAATGGGCTTTAGCCACGTGCACAAATTAAAGCATAGTTTCAGATTTCACAAACCAAATGAATGAAATGAAATGTAGTTTCTTGTCCCTTTGTTGTACTCTAGTATCTCAGCCTTGTCTTTGCCTCCACCTACAGGTTCCTCTTTGTAAGTACAAGCAACAGCCATGACTGCACAGCATTGATGGAGCAGCACCAGGGGGCATTTTCAGTCAATAAAATGCCTCTTATTTTTTTTCTCTTCCTCCTCACACTGTCTGTGGTAAACAACAGTGAGCTCGTGATTACTTTTCCACTCCTGCCATTATAAACAGTGGAAAGTATTCAGAAGCTCCACCTCAGTGAAAGGCAAACGGCAGCACACCTTGAGTTCACCATAAGGACACAGGAATGCGACTCTCTGGCACTGCATCCGCTGAAATCATCACCTGCTGTGGCAGCCTCGAATGTTCCAGCCAAAGCCTTGACCTAAAGTGTGAGAAACATCTGAGGCTCCACATCCAGTGTGACAGAGGAACTGATGGGAAGGCTGAAGGAAGTGGCTCAAATTAGAATTAACATGAATTTTGTGGAGGTTAGAAATGTCTTTGTTTTGTCATTATGGGCTGTTGCGTGAAGAAACTAACGCCAGAAATTGTGCCAAAAGAGACGACATCTGAATAGCTACAGTGTGGGTGTTAAAATATGACTTATATTGTCTTCTTATAGCTGTGCAGCTATCATAAAACCTCTAAATGTGTGATTTAAAGCTGCACTGTAGCTTTCTGGGCTTCTTGCCCCTCAGTCTGCTCTGCAGCAGGTGAACACATGGACCATGTGTTTGACTGATGTGGCTCGCTCAGCACATTCCTTTGCAGGATTATTCCGTCTGTGTTTGGGGTTTCGTTTTTCTTTCTGCATGTTGCTAAAATCATGACATTGAGCAATATGGGAATATGTGATTTCTACCTTTGACGCTCCTCCTGAAGTTTCTTTGTAAAGCCATTCAATGCAAATGTGTCATTTTTGGCTATGTAAATCAAATTGACTTGACTTATTCTACATAAAGTGTTCTTGTTTTGTGTGACCATTAGTCCAGACTGCAAGAATATTCAATTTATGGTCATACAAACAACAGAAAAGCGTCAAATATTCACATTTAAAAAGCTGTAAGGAGAGAATGATGATTTCTCTGAATGTATTTCTTAGTAATGTTACTGTATGTTGAATGGCTGAGTGTATGTTGAGTGCTGCAGTACACTGTTGCAGCCATAAGGGGGCGCGCAAGGTTAAGTGTTTTAAAGTTGCGTGTATGGGCTTCAAGTGAAAAGTAAGACGTAAGTAAAATGTAAGTGGTGGTTACATGAATTATTAAAGTGTGTTCAATAAAAAACTTAGAGATAAAGTTGTGCAATCAAATACACTAATAAGACAAATGCCTTTACTGTCTTCAGATTGAAACATTAACTGCAGATATATTTACTTAAATCTGGATTTCTTCTGTGATTTTAATGCATTATTATAAAGTCTGTATAATATATCTTTAGATTAAAACAGATGCTAGTCTTTATATGTTCATCAGGCCTATCTGGATAAATGCCTCTCGAAGAAATTCAAACTATCTAGGAATTTTAACCGGTTTCTCTCTGTTTGTGTGTCGAGTGTGTTGAAATTACACAATGTCTCTCTTTTTTCCTTTTTTTTCTTTCATTGTTGTGAAACAGATAGAGTTACATCCGGATTAAAACCGCTCTATTTGTCTTTTTCTCTAACACGAGCCAGATGTTCTACCTCCAGCGCCGGGGACCTGCTGTCACTCAGCGCGCCTCTGGCCAATGAGAGCGCGGCCTGGCTCCTCCCCCCCGCCCTCCCCTGCAGAGAGTACCCTCGGCTCGGTCGCTGCGGAGAAGGAGGAGAGCTCTCCTTCTTTTCTTCCCCTCTCGGTCCATCCGCAACCTCAGTCCCCGCTGCTTGTCTCCTCTCAGCCCCGGCTCTACCATGGAGAGAGGGCGAATGCTGGCCGTGTGTGTGCTCTGCTGGAGCTGCAGCGTGCGTGTGGCTACAGCCATCCAGAGGGCTGACATGTTCCCTTACGGCTCTCTGAGCGGAGACATGATCCTGGCAGAGGGCGACGATGAGACCTCCAGAGTGCTGTCCCTGCCCAGACCCGTGTACTTCTACGACTCCCTCTTCTCCCAGCTCTATGTGAGTACAAGCTCCATCCAGGCTGATGCGCGTGTTTATTACTGACCGTGGGAGAGTGGGATAGTTGGTGCAGGTGATGTTTGCAGCTGTTGGATGAGCTCCACTGGCTGCGTTTAATGGAGCGGACTGATTAACCTGTTTGAGTGGGAAAAAGAAGCAGTGCTGGGCTCAGTGGAGTGACCGCAAGGTTATGATTTCAACAACAGCTCCAGTTTAAAAAAAACAAAAAAACAACATCAATTATCTGACACTCACCTGTTGAGTCAACAGACTGTGACATAGAAGAAGTTGTGTTGGAAATAACTTTAAGCTCAGTTCATGTGAACCCAGCGGTGGGAGTGTTTCAGTTTATTTAGGTAATAGTAGTGATACCGCATTGAAATACGTACTCTATTACAAATACAAGTAATGGATAAGATGTAACTGATACTTATGATGGAGAATGGCCCTTGCCAGTGTTATAACATTTTATTGCTGGACAGTAACTTTTCTCAAGTACTGAGTAAATACTTGAGTACTTCCTTTTTGTGCAGCTTTGTACTTCTGCTTCTCCGCAATTCAGAAATATAGAGAAATCTGTCAGTTTTTACTCCTTTATATTTATTCCACAGCAAAGTTACAATAAAGTCGACAGATATTATGATGTAATATGACAGATGAAGTCACTAAAAGTAGTCAGCTGCAACATCAAAGTGATGCTTACACTTGAATTCATAGTTACGTACACATATTCATATAATACATTTGACTCTGAACCGGGTCAGTCTGCATGATGAGTACTTTTACTTCTACATTGATTTAAAAATCTGAGTACGAAGCAGAACTGTATTTTTATTATGTACTTGAGTTAATGTAGCAGCCCTATGATATAACAGTACCCCAGTACAAGTGAAAGTGCATTCAAAATCGTACATATGCAGAAGTATGGTCACCAAAATGTACCTCAGGTACCTGGTCTGCTCTGATTGGTCAGCTCACACAGGCCTGAGCCAGCCTCGCTCACCTTGTCTCCGGTCGGATCTGTCGTGTTTTCAGCTTCCCGTTAACTTCACGTCTGCCGTGAATATAGGCTTTAGTTGAGTGACGTGGTGACATAATGACGTCAAGAAGTTAGAGAATTCAAGCCAGGTTTACGGATGAGGTGTAAACTTTCATGTGAAACTTACATGACGCGATGAAGGGAACGCACATCATCAGTGTTTGTTTCTAATGGATAGTGAGGGACCAGGGGATCCTTGAAGGAGCCCCAGAGATCCTTGAGGAGGTTCCAGTGGTTTATGAGGGGAGTCTTGAGGGTTCATTATGTGGTCTTTGGGGTCCATGAGGGGGTTCCAGCAGTGCCCGAGGAGGTTCCAGTGGTTTATGAGGGGATACGGGTTCATTAGGAGGTTCCCCCTCGGTTCACGATGGTATTCCAGATATTTCTCGGAGGATTCAAGGTTTCCATGGTGGGTTATTCGGCTGCTGATTGTTTCTGTTCCCAGGTGGCGACCAACGGTATCGTGTCGGCCCAGGACCTGCCCATGGAAAAGCAGTACGTGGACGACGGCTTCCCGACGGATTTTCCCGTGGTGGCTCCCTTTCTGGCTGACATCGACACCAGCGGAGGACGGGGACAGATCTACTACAGGGTGACCGAGACACCCAGCGTGCTCAACAGAGTGGCCCAGGTGTGTTCATCCACTGAGACAAGAATCACAACAGTTTCAGACTTTTGTTGGGAAAAGCTTGAAATGACATGTTTGAGATGAAAACTTTTACACTCCGCTTAACCTCAGATCTGGATTCTTCCTTTTTCCAGTTCGTCATCCATTAGTTCACTCCATTGTATTTTCCATCTTTCCTTTTTTGATTGTCTCCTCCTCTCCCCTCCGTCATTAAGTCATTCATTCACTCATCTGCTCACCCAGGAAGTACATCGAGGGTTCCCAGATGCCAAATTCACCCCTACGCATGTTGTGGTCGCTACATGGGAGAACGTCGCGGCATACGAGGAGCCAACTCGGACCAGCGGACCGTCAAACAAGGTAAGATGGATGGAGGGTTGTCAGGACGCTGCCTCCAGGCCTCGTCCTATTGATTTACGAATGAGGGGGTCCACGTTATCGTCGCCCACACGTCCCTCACAAGCGTGTTTTGGTTCCCGTGAGAGACAATCCGGAATTCCTGGAAGATGTGCATCGCTTGTAATCAGCCTGGGGTGGGGGGTCTATTTGTAATTCCTCTTCGCCTCCTAATCTGCCTCTTAACCTTTTCAGGGGGTCAGAGGTCATCTTTAAAGGTCATCAAAGTGCCCCCTCCCCACTCGTTATCCCCTCCTCCAGTTCACTCGCAGGTAGACCCAAACATGCCTCGACCGTTCACGCTCACATGCTCTGTTGGACATTGCTTCCCTCCCTGTTTGTCAGTCAGTTACCAGTTAAAAACAAGCTTTACCATTAAAGACCTTATCTTCAGTGGTCCAGATTCAACTCAGTGGTGATTCAGAGTTGCTAACATACTTACATATTCAAGAAAATAGCATCATTTGATTTTAGGAGCATCTTTTTCTATGATTTCTAAGCTGATTTATTGATGTTTATTGAATAGAAACAAAATTTGAGTGAGTTACGACGAGAAATTGTGTTGTAAGATGTGGCAATATGGCCTCTTTAGGGCTTTCAGACCACCGGCATGCACCTGTCCCTTTAACCTCAAACAGAATCGTTGCGTCACATCTTTCCCGAGAGCCTCTGGTGAGGCGCGCCTTACCCCCAAGAGCAGGGTAACACTGTGTTTTACGTGTCCGTAATTTTCCAGGAATTTTCCTGGAAAGAAGCATGCAATTTGGCACTAATTACAGGGGAAAATCGAAATTTTGTGGCAAAAACCCCGACCTCAGGTCATTATTCACTTTTTGCTACAATCTGTCCATATTTGTTGAGTTGTTTGCTTTCTTGTAGACACATGTGGATGTTCAGATAACCTGCTGTGCAAATAAACGAAAGTCTGGGACAACTGGATGATTAAAGGGCCAATCCAACTATCAAGTTTTACACTTCAGTGGAAAAGGTGCACTCGCATGAGACAAATTAACAAAGAATGGTCAATGTTGCAGCAAAGGCCATGATGTTTGAACTTTCAGCCTCTAGTTGGGGTACAAAAGCGCTGGATCCTACATTTCCCACAATGCAACTCAGTAGCATCTTGCAACTTAACATCCTCAGTTTGTAACACAAGTTTTCTGGAAATAATATTAGGATTCAAGCTGATGACGCTAACTGAGACAACCCTGTTGACATCACAGCGACATCGTCAGGACTATTCAACTCCACTCAACAGTCTTCAAAGGGAGAGTAGTACTTGACTGGTAAACTGTGGAATGTCCCTTTAATTTAAAGTGTTCCAATTAAACATGTGATGTATTTTAGTAGCACATAAAGTGACACCTAGAGGAGCATTAGAGGCTTTGTGTAAGCTAATCTCTGGGAGAGACTCCAAAGTAAAGCGAAGCCTACTGAACTTATCGATCAAACAAACGGTGCTTTGTTGTTCCTGGTTTGGAGCATGTGGGACGGAGGGACGAAAAGGGAGTGGCAGATTTTCGGAAAGAAACCCTAGGAGATCGCTCCGTTTCATCTGCTCGTCCTCTTTCTTTCCCTCTCGTGGTCTGTTTGCTCTTATGCCTCCTTCGTTCTCCCTGATTGATCAAAAGCTAAAATAGTCCGGTGGGATTCGCAGCATTAAGCCTCTTGAATATTCGGATGAAGTCTATCTGCTGTTGACTAAACGCTGATTGCAGTCCACTTCTAAGCGTGCAAAATGTTTTACATATGGTGTGTTTTCTCGTTTAAAGGGTCTGTGTGGCTTGTCAGATCGGCGCAGTCGGGGTCCGGGGTTGGGATTTGCTTCAGTGGGTCTTTCTCCGGATTGATAGCATCTTCCTTTGAAGTGATTAGCCAGAGGTGCTGGGTGGGGTGCGTTGGGGGTAGAGCGGTATGTGTGTGTGAACTGATTAACCTGAGGTGTGTGTTTGTCGGGATGTGTGTTAAGGGCCGACCGGGTGGGGTAGTGTTTTTTGGTGGGGGAGGGGGGGAGGGGACAGACTGTGTGGCGTGTAGGGGGGCCCCGGATGCGGATACGAGAAAAGGCGGCGAGGGCAGAAAAAAAACAGGAAAACAGAGGAGAGAAAGTTCACGTCATAAAAAGTGCGGTTGTGTTTTCTATGAAATTAGCCGTAAAGAGGTTATTATGGTAATTGGGAAGTAATTGCTTCTCTTGAAAGCTTAAACACACACTTGGTTGTATCTTCTACCATGTCGCCCGATTTTGCTAATGACCTGAGCCATTTACACGGAGAAAGTGTTGACCGGGGTGCGCTTTAAGGGGCGTGATGCTAATCCTTCTTCACGCGAGGTTGCCTGTCATGTTGGCCGATGCCTTGGCACAGTTTATCTTCCGCTCCCACGAATGGCTGCAGAATGCATCACCCACAGAAGTTCTAAGAGTTTGTTGGACGCTGATGCCAACACATGAAGGACGACTCAGTTTTATAGCTGCTGGCTGTTTTAAAGTAGACCACAGGAGTGACACGTTGGTGATCAAATTGGATATTATGTTGACGTTAGCATTCAGCTAAAAGTATGGCACTTTAAGTCTTGTTCCAATGTTTTACAATGATTTTTTATGATATCTTAAAGTTGGAAAATAGTTTTTTTACCGAAAATATATACTGAAGTTGACCAAATTTCTCAAATCTGTCCTCAAGTTCCCTTCCCGAGAGCGTTCCTGTACATGAGCAGCAGTTAGAAGTGGAATGTGAATTTACATTCGACCACAGTAGACCACCACCCCCCTTCCTCAAGCTCTCTTCAAAGCTACATGTGCCAGAAAGCAAAGTAGGGTGAGCGGCATATTACATGTCTGCCGCGCGAAGGTCAGCTGGGGCTGAATGAATGAATAAATGGACTCCTCTGTTGGATGTGGCCCTGGCCTTTCACATCGCTCTCTTTGCCTACCTTCCTCTCCTGCGCTCTGTCTTTCTTCTTCTCTGAAGCACAATAGGAACTATTGTTTCTATTAGTGTTATTTGTTGTTTCTAGGGGGGCCCCCCCTTGCAGTGACACGGGGGGCATCCCTTGAAATATGTGCATCCTGGTTCAAGGGAGAGTCTTACTGGACTTCAGCTTTCATAATATGTTATTCTGTCCTCATCACTGAGGCTGTCTGCGCCGTAAAGACACCTTGTAGCTGCAGAGCTCCATAATAGCCACCTGACTACAACGATCACCGGCACTGAGACTTGGGATTTCTGCGGCTTTACTAATTACTAGCACGGTCAAAGCGCTCTGGCTTGTAGTTGCGGCAAAGACGTTCATGTTCGCAAACCTTTCAGGATCTAAGAAAAGCAGCCATGGTTTTACCCGCCATGTGTTCTCGAGTTCATCAAAAGGGTTTTTTGAAAGGCTCTCATAAGCCCTGAAGTTGTACAATTTCCTCCGGCTTTAGACGAGCAGGGAACCCTTTTGAGTACGGCTGAAGTTATAACAGCGAAGTCTCCACAAGAAAAACGGCGAAATACTGCCTGCGCTGATCCTGGCCACAAGCCTGGGCTGTGTTTGTGTGTGTGTGTGTGTTTTAGTGTGTGGTGTGCCAGTTCCCACGCTGTAGGCAGTTCCGTTTGTAGCACTCTGGTAAGGCTGGCAACTGGACTGCAGCTGCTCTCTGTCTCTCTCCTCCGCCTGCTTGCAGCTGTGCTGCGGCCCGAAAACCAGCAACCAACAAACAAGTGTAGCAAAACTCATCCCGGGCTCCCTCTGTCTCCGTTTCTCTCTCTCCTCCCCGGGATGTTCCAGGCCATCCCAAGTGGGATCTCAGCTCTGGAAGCAATAACATGATTCAGAACATTTGCCACAGAGCGTTGAGTCACTTATTGGAAACGCCGCCGAGATGAGAAGACGGTTAAAGTCTCTTCAGCTTAAGTTACGTAAGGCAGAGTAGACTAAACTATGCAAAGACAGTCAGCTATCTCAGTAAATAAACACATCTAAACAAGACTTGTTTGGATTTGGATTAAACACTAAATAAATCCCTCACAACACCTGATACTCGTTGGTTTAGATGCTGTAAGCGGTACACGTTGCACGCTTTCAAATGCAGCGTCAGCTAAAAAAAA
>CAEMYA010000158.1:1783333-1795498 GCA_903131615.1 Diplodus sargus | reverse complement strand
AGCGCGAGGACACTTAAAAAAAAAAAAGAAAAGGTGTGACAAAAAGCCTGCAGGGAGGTCGAGGGTATGTGTGTGTTTTGTGTGTGTGGGTGGGTGGGATTGTCAGAGCAAACACACTCGCATCCACACTGAGCGCCGCGGCGTCTGAAAGCCTTTGATGTGTGTCGGCCGCAATTTGTTGTCTTCCAGCTGTGAGTCTGTAAAACACACCAGGACGACTCCACACACAGAGACAGAGTCAGACAACCGAGTGACCACACAGACGGAGGAGGGACGGAAAAGAAAGAACAGATTAAAAGACATTTTTGGGATATATGCTTCGGTAGAATCCAGTCTTTTTATGCTAAGCTAAGCTTCCTGGCTGCTTGATGTAGCATTTTCATTTCTTTCAAGCCTATATGCCATGTCACAAGGGTTTATCATCTGGGGACCATGAAAGAGTAGAAAATGTCACGGCAACTCACCCGAAGGTTGCTGAGAAATTTCAGTCGGCCTCACAGAGCGCACAATAAGTGCATATCACATGTGGACACAGATGTATAAATCCATGAAAGGGAACACAAACAGCGTCATATCGATGGGAAACGGGGGGATTTAAAGGAAAACACGCCGACTCACATCTTCTTTTGTTGACTCAACTTTTCATATCTGTTTGGACGGAAGCCTCTCCTCTTTTCCAGCCTCACCATATTTCTCCCATTGTAAACCAGACCTATTGGCCTCTCCTCTAACTCTAACTCTGCCGACCCCCCACTCGCCTCCCTTCATCTCTCTATCTGTCCGGGCTTATCTCCACATCCCCTCCCTCTCATCTTCTCTCTGCTCGGGAAGAAGGAGCGCCTCGCGGTCGGGAAAATCTAGACTTTTTTTGAAGGGACGCGAAGGACAAAGAAAAAAGCAGATTCCCCTCTCGCAGCTCCGGCTTCTTCTCCTCCTTTCTCGAGGAGAGAAAAAAAAGAAAAGAAGAAAAGACCCCCTCCTCACTAATTACATAGAGCCTGGAGGCTACAAAGTCCTTCCCCCGCCTACAAACAAGATAGTTTAAAGATGTTGATGTAAACAATTAGGAACACACACATACATTCACATGGGATGACTATAGGTGGTGGGGGGGGACATCTGCGCTGGCGTGCGCATGCTTGTGTACGTGTGCGCAAAACCCCACGTCTCACGCTGTAGCGACGTCTGGTTCGAATGCTGTAACGTCGTCGTGAAAGATGTCCAGACACACAGGAAGACAGCTGTGGAGATCAACATCTGGGCTGGGGGTTGAGACACAGAGGTGTGTGTGTGTGTGTGTGTTTGTGTGTGTGTGTGTACATGTCTTGGTCTGTGTGTGTGTGTGTGTGTGTGTGTGTGTACAGATAATCTGACTCCGTCCCAAAGGAAAACAACACGGGATCACTCGCAGTCTTTCCCCTCATTCACCAAATCTGTGTTTTTTCAACTGTGATTTTGGGAGGCAGAGTGGGTTCGGTTGTCCCTCCACGTACACGGAGGAAATAAGTTCATCAGGCTCTCTGTTGAGAAAATAAGCTCGGGGTTGGAAACAAGTGCCTTGATTCAATCCGGTCGTTGAATTCACCCCAGTTTGTGTTAGAATAGGTGTTTGGAAACCCACATACTCAGGGTCAGTGTGTTAATAATTAGCGGTGGTTGCAGGAGGAGGAGGGTGAGAACTCTAAACCGGAATCCCAGCTAGAGCGAGAGATGAGAGAGGAAGAGGAGGAGACCGGTGGGGGGAGGCGAGGTGCGAGGAGAGGTGTGAAGTTTAAATATGAGGAGTGAGTGTTAGAATAATTTGAGGGTGGTTGAGCTGGGCTGACCCTGGACACACGGGAGGTGACCTCATCCGTCTGACGCGAGCATAGCTGAAAATTAAGATGAAGACGCTGATATTTTTCTGCCATCAGGGAAAGAAAATAAAAAGCTAAACACTGAAATGTGGCTGGCTTAGAAAGAGAATAACTGAAAACCTTAAAGGGAAGTGTTCAACTTTCTTAGAATCAAAGATTAAATCAAGACTGTGCTGAACAGCGACCCCTGTGGCCACAAGTGGTCATAACAGTATAGGGGTACATAGACAATTGCCTATTTCGTCTTTCAGAAGATTCCCTTTTGCTGAAACTATACTAAGTTTAAACTATGAAATTAAATTGGCAATGTAAAAATGTAGGAACACATGTCAAAACACACTTAGAACCCTAAACAGGTGACGGAAAACAAAATGAAACAGAAATTAGGGGTTTTTAAAAACTGTGTTTCTTTCTTCTCTTGCCTACGAGTATGTGTTGACTTCTATGTTCACCAGAAAATATCACATTTGCAGAGGACTGCATTCTAACCACCATTGTCAGAGGTTAATTTCAGTTTTTATTCTCTTCTTCTCTCCTCAGTTCAACACGTTCCAGGCAGTCATCGGCTACGACGAGATCGACTCTTACGTTCTCTTCCTCTACCCTGAAGGTGGTCTGAACTTCTTCGGGACTCGGCCCAAGGTAAACTGGGTTCTGGATCTTATCTCATAGCTTTTCGGTGGTACTTGAATAAAAAATGTTTTTCTCATTTTTCCCACTCTCCCTCCTTGTAGGAGTCGTATAATGTTGAGATAGAGCTCCCTGCTCGAGTTGGCTTCAGCAGAGGAGAAGTCACGTATCTGATCTTCTCCCGAACTGAGGGGCCTCACTACAGCGTCACCAGCGACGAGCAGAGTGTTAAAAACCTCTACCAGTAAGTAAAAAAAACCTCAAGGTTGCCTCACAGCCACGTCTGGCAACATGTGAATTAATCTGAGAGTTAGCTGTGTGCAAATGGTGGCTGGCAACATGGCCAGAAAAAACAGAAATATATGATATAATATATAAAACATATGCTTATAGTGGGAGTTAGCTAACAAGATAACTTTGCTAGCTGACAAACAGGAATATATAAAAAATACTGTATTGTGTAAGTAAAAATTTCAATGTGTGACAAGAATGTTGTATTTAGAGCTATAAACCAGCTAACTAAGTTACTAGCTAGCTGGCAAATTAAGCAAAGCAGCTGTTGCTAGTTAGCTGTTAGGTGCTGTTGCCTAATGAGCAACACACCTGCTATGCTAGCTTTAATTGAGTACAGTTCTTTGGTAAATACATGTGTTTATATTGAGTTAGCTGACAAACAGGAATATCTGAGAAATACTGTATTGTGTAAGTAAAAGTTAAATTACTGTAATGTAGATTTGTTTTGATATTGAGGTTGAGAATGCCATATTTAGAGCTATAAACTAGCTTACTTGTTAGCAACATACCTGTAATGCTAGCTTTAATTGAGGACCGTACTTGGGTAAAAACATGTGTTTTATAGTGAGAGTTTGCTAACAGGAGAGTTAACAAGATACTGGGCTTTGCTAGCCGTCAAACTGACACTGTACAAGCACAAAGTGGATTTGGTAACTAGCTCAAAAAAGCAGCTCACATTCACTTTTGTTTTAGAGCCTTTCACCTTTGTGCAAATAGACATTCCTGCACCGCGTGTCTTTCCAGTGCAGAGAATCACAGGTGTTATTAATACATTGCTAACGATAGAAATGTACACTGGCCTGTGAGCTCACGCTGAATGCTTTCTTGCTCTCCAGGGTTGGTAATACAGGAATTCCAGGTGTGTGGCTTTTCCACACCGGGAACCGTTACTCCTTCGACAACATTGTCCCTGCGTCGGTCGGTGGTCTCCTTGCCACTCCACCATCCCGAGGACATGGCCTCTCCCTGGTAATTATGTTTAATCGTTACCTACAGCTAATAATTGTTTTTTGCTGCAAAACCTCCTCTGACACCTCCATGATTTGCGCCTCTAGGACACCACCACCCCCGATTACCCCGAGTTTGAGGAATACCCAGACAACACTTTTGACCCTGACAGCCAGGATGAAGAAGATGACTACCCTCTGACAGGCGGAGACGCTGAATTCCAGCCAGCGCCTGCCGGTGACCACTCAGAGCCCCCTCAACCAGCAAGTCCTGACCCTCCCTCCTCACCTTCAGAGGATGTTCCTCACAGCTCGCAGCCATCAAACAGGCAGTACGCTCCCCCGAACCCTCCAGAAGCAGCACCAGAGGAGCGGCAACCACAGGTAACACTTAAACATCCCTGCAAATGAAATGTATTAACAGTTAAATAATCATCCTGGCAAATTTAATGCCCTGTATTTTTATGTAATTGAAGATGCTTTCAAAATGGTCTAGTATCAGGTTGTTGCTGTTTTTCCAACCAAAACACTGCAAACATTGCCAAGCAGCACTCTGTGGCAATCTCCTCAAATTCTCTAGAAAAATACCACTTATTGTAGTGGACATTTAAAAAAAAAAGGAATTTCAAGTGGCAGTTCCGTCTGTCTGTGCGAAGGGTTTTGTAATTGTAAATTCTGCGGTTATAGTGGAACGCCGTTTTGGAGACAGCGCAGGGGTGTCAACAAAAACGCTGGCACGGCTCCAATCACAAACCCCCCCTACATACTGTTTACAGTATGTTAAGCATGCATAGATCATGGCTGTCTGGTTCATGGCATCTGGAGAGAGTTATAAAAATGCATTGTCTTGGCTCTCAGTGACAACATGAAAAACACATTTGAAGTTAAACACGGCCTTCTCCGTCGCTGTAGGCTCCTCTGGAGGTGGTGGACGTCTACCCCCCTCACCGAAATGAACCACCTCTCTCCCCCGGGGGTCACGTGGTCAGTGTGGATGAAGACGATGTTGATTTTGACACAGGAGGTAGGAGACGAACCGTGTGTGTGTATGTGCGTATTAATATGTATATAAATGCCTTCTTAACTTCTGAAAGGACGCTCACTTTGAGAGGCAGGAGGGTAACATTACCTCGCCCGCTGCAGCGGAGCAGCTCCGCAGCTGGCAGTACAATACTGCCGTTGTGCCGAGCAGCTCCCAGGTGTGTGAGTGAGTGTGTGTGAGTGTGTGTGTGTGTGTGTCCAGTACTCCCACCCTTGCAACTGCTCCCACAGGCTTTTGCCGTAAATAAGAATGTGTTCTCAGTCAGCCTGCCTGGTTACATAAGGGTCAAAGAGTCTTTTGGGGTAAAAAAAAAATGTTCATCTCAGCTCAGTTCAGAGTGATGAAATGCTATTTTTTACAGAAGATGCAAAGATATATGTCATCAACTCAACAGGAATTAGACCGATCCCTCATTTAGTGCTCATTTTAAAGTCTGTTTCTGAGATTTAATACACCTTAAGGGGGATATGTCTGAAGAAAGTGTGTTTACATATACAGTTGTGTGGGCGTGTGCATTTTCCAAAGGTCAAATTTTCAAAGTCTGAGAAAAAGCATAATTTTCCATCTCACACGCCTACATCGTGATATCAGTATTGTGGGTTTCCCTCGACAGAATTATTTAAAGCACAGTGTGTGTGTGTGTGTGTGTGTGTGTGTGTGTGTGTGTGTGTGTGTGTGTGTGCTGAGTCTGAGAATTTACCCTGACATCCTGTGTTCATCTATGTTCTTGTGTGTGTGTGTGTGTGTGTGTGTGTGTGTGTGTATGTGTGTGTTTGTGTGTGATGCCCCTGTACGCTGACAGAATGCTGCATTTCTATCCCAAATCAGCCATTTACCAGAGGGACAAATAGAGAGAAAAGCAAAGCGCTCACTTGTGGACGATTGCTTCCTTTAAGAGACATTTTTAAGTTTAGACTTCATAGTTTCAGTGGTTTTGAAACGCTCTGCTCAACTTGTAATGCTGACTGTGCTGTTCTTTTTGGTTTGTTCCAAATAAATTAAGAACAGAGTGCATCACTTCCTGTGTGTCACAGGATTTTCTCAGAAAAGAGTCATCATCTCTTGGTGTTACAACAGTTTATGTAAAAGCTTCTCTGACTTACATATACTGTAGATACAATGGACATTACTTTATGTTCTATATCTACTTTATCGGTTCATTGTGAATTGTTCCTTCAGAGTTTAGACTTCTGAAATACTGTTTTTATGGTATTTCAGATGCTTTTGGGGATCATGTAGGAGCAGTGAATGTGTGTGTGTGTGTGTGTGTGTGTGTGTGTGTGCATGTGAATCAGTGGGTGTGGGAGGTGGGACCGCAACAGCTGGTTTCTCTCCAACTATTGCCTTGACATATGTGTTTTTGAGTGTGTTCTGTGTGTGTATACGTCTCCCTGGATCTCGTCCACCTTCTTGTTCCTCTGTACTATGGAAACACCCTCCAATGGTCCCTATTTAAACTTGCATGTCTGTACGATGTAAGTACTGCAATCAAAAGCAATATGTCTTTTGAATGGTTAAGCAAAGCAACCCAAGGTCAACGCCTCCTTAACATCTTCCCATTCTTTATTTCCAAATAATCAGAAGTTTTATTTGAGATAGATAATGGTGAAAGCTGTAGAAATACAATCGAAGGAAAAGAGATAAAGCTTTGACGTTAAATTAGCAATGACAGTCCTCGTCTGCGTGTATGACTTACTCTGTTTTTTCCAATTGTCATTTTGACCTTTGATCTAAGAGCTTTGATAGGAGACATCATATTGTTTTTTTGTATATAAAATGTATTGTATATGTAAGTGGTAATAATAATTATTTTCTCTTTCTCTCAGTGATCCAGTACACTACAGAGAATAAGGAAACATGTGCCAGGTATGTGACCAGATAACATGATTATACCTGCTGTTGCCTGTATAGGAAATGTATTTGTAGTGTTTGTGATTGTTTTGATTAGGGACTGTATGCACTGAATGCAATGTTGATTTGCATTCTTCCGTTTATATGGTGGAAAACAAACATTAGGTCCTGGGGAGTACTACTGCTCCAGAGGGACCTGTGCAAAATCTGATCAAATGCCTTGAGTGATGACACGTGAGTCAGTGTTGTACTGCAGCATTAAACGTGTTTTTATTTGCTCTCTCTTGTCGTCCCAGATTCCAGCAGCAGTGCTCCCAGAATGCCTTTTGCTCCGACTACGCCACAGGCTACTGCTGTCATTGCCGACCAGGCTTCTATGGAAACGGGCGCCACTGCCTACCTGAAGGTCAGAGCAGCACCGATTAATGAATAATCTCTTTCAAATTTTAAGTAGTTTTATAGTGTAATCCTTGTGCGGCACCCACAGGTGCTCCACAGCGTGTCAGCGGTAAGGTGAGCGGAACAGTGACGGTGGGTTCGACTCCTGTGGATCTGAACAACATTGACCTCCATGCCTACATCGTGGTGGGAGACGGGAGAGCGTACACGGCCATCAGTGAGGTAGGAGTCAAAAGAAATACATTTCAATATGTTATTTTTACTTTTAAATCTTGTAGAACTTGATCACAAATGTTCTTCTTCTCAGGTACCTGAGCCAGTGGGCTGGGCCCTGATGCCAGTTGCACCAATAGGAGAGCTGTTTGGATGGCTGTTCGCTCTGGAGCTGCCCAATAGCCAAGCAGGATTCAAAATCACAGGTAAATTGCGTTGCCTGATGATATTACGTTGCCTTGTACATTCTGACTCATGAGCACATCTGTAGAGGGAACTCCTCTGCAGTCTGTGTGTGTGTGTGTGTGTGTGTGTGTGTGTGTGTGTGTGTATGTGTGTTCATGTTTTCTGTCTCCCAGCCAGCTGTATTCTCTCCAGGGATGTGATGTGATATCAGGCTTCCACCGCCCCTCTCTAATAGGAAGCAGCTGTTTGTGTGTATATATGCGTGTGTGTGCGTGTGTGTGTTCTGTACAAATGTAACCACTGCAGACATTCCACTTTTTATGATATGTAACTGCAACACCGTTGGTGTGTCTGCAGTAATCTGGAAAGTATTCTATAAATAGGAGAAGTGATTCATTGATTGATCGACCGATTTCCTTCCAGGTGCTGAGTTCACTCGTCGTGCAGAGGTCATCTTCTACCCAGGCAACCAGCGCCTGTCAATCATCCAGACGGGCCGCGGCCTTGACGACCATAACCACCTCACCGTTGACACCGTACTCAGCGGCAGCGCTCCGTTCCTGCCCCCTGGAGCTGAAGTCACCATGGATCCCTTCAAGGAGACCTACCAGTACTACCCATCTGGTAACCACAACAACCATAAAAGTCAAAATCGTTTAACATCTGTTTCGTCCGTTTGCCTTAAAAACTTTTCTTGTTTCTCCAGTTGCCACCTCCACCTCTGTGAGGGAGTACTCAGTTCTGTCTGCAGATCGAGGTTCTGAGTCCTTCTCCTTCCAGCTCAAGCAGAACATCACCTACCGCGACTGTCGTCACGACAGCCGCACCGCCGCCCTGGAGACGCTGCAGATCACCATGGAGAGGGTGTTTGTGATGTACGTCAAAGAGGAGCGTATCCTAAGATACGCTATCACCAACAAGATCAGCCCAGTCGGAGGTGAGTCAAACCGGGATTAGAGGCAGCTATCAGGCTTTCATTACAAAGCAGATGTGGTGTCGTCAGTGAGAGTGATATTTACAAACTGTACTCACCAGAAAAATGACAGCACTTGAAATGTTTTATGAGGATTCAGATGTTTATGTTGGCATGGTAATTATGACGACAGCAAAGAAGGAGGTTAGGTGATGTAGTATAAAGATTGAGAATGTTGTGAGGAGGAAGTTGGGATGGGAGGGGTTAGATACAGGACTTTAACTCAGGAGACCACTGAAAGTGTCCCGAATTAAACTAAAGTCAACGCTGACTTATTTTAACTTGCTTATGTAAGTTATTTTACAAAACTTACGTCTCATAAATAAGTAAGCGTACTTATTTGAACCCAAACCTGTCACAGTTCATCAAAAAAGAAAGCCAAGTGCAGACACAGAGGCAGGGAGGTTGAACATCAGAAAGTCCAAGGATTAATAAAATGCAAGTAGTAAAAAAAAATTCAGAAAACTCAAAGGTAATAAAAAAAAGGAGGATAGACCATAAAACAACAAACAAATTCAGATCACATTGAATACACAAGGAACACAGAGAAACACGAGAGACGAAGGATGATGACAGATGAGTCAACGAAGAGCAAAGCAAAACACATAAATACACAAGAGCTAATGGAACACAGGTGTACCCAGAAAAAGGGAAGGAAAACAGACAAAGGCAAGAAGTGGAAACATTTGTAACAAATTTCGGAAAGAATTTAGGAAAGCTATCTAAGTTGTACGTCACCAGATCATTTCTCTGGTCATCGATCTGAAAAAAAAAAATACAGTATCAATGAGATGTATGCCTGTAATCTAGTGTAAGATTTGAAAACAATGTCAGGGTGGAAGAGCCATCACATCAACACTAACCGGCTGATGTCTTCCTCCAAAGAAAGGCTAGCATCAGCAAATTATATCAAGGACCGAGTAGATGAGTGACTCCCTAAATCCATTCCAGACCATCACTGTCAATCTTTAAGTGGGTGATCACGCTGAAGGCATTGAAAACGTGAGGTTTTCTGTTCCAGATCCACAACTAGCATCCAGACCACCTCGTAATTGTTGCAGCGCTGCCACAGAAACCTCTGCCAAGCCACGAGGTTGGACAGTGCTCAGATTTAAACACACATGCTGAAAGCTGAGGGTTCGTTATATGTAAAACCATAGAAAACAGTGTTAAAAGGATCTGTGTTACCTCTGCTGTTTGTGGGCTCATGTCTACTCGAGGCTGCACACACAAAACACCACTGTCTTTAAGGATCGTTGTAACCACGATTTGCGTCACAGCTGGCTTTAGATATTGGTCCACAATTGGCATTTATGACTTGAACCTGGACAGGCGTTGACGTTTGTCTTGTAGAGTGAGCTGGCCAGGCAGTTAAAGCTCAAAGCAGGCCAGCGCCATTCAATAAAGTTCAAGAATGAGGAAAACAAATAAATTCAGGAGAAACTGTCTACCTCATTCTGAAAGTACATTGTGATACTAGAACACAAAACCAAAACCACAAAAGTTAATGGCCAATGAAGATTTCAGGGTACCAATCCATCTTCAGCAGATTTTCTTAGATTCAAGGTCTCCTCACCTTTCATTTTGTTCGGCCCTGCGTCGCCTGTTCTCATCTGTTCACCAGATACCAGCAGAAAACCTGCACAAATATGGAAATGTGTATTGAAACACAGCATGGACATGTGTCATGTTCTGTTTCTGTCAACACACGGCGGTCATGCTCGCTTTACCCTCTCTGATGAAAGCCAGATAGTGACAGAGAGAGACAGGAGACCTCAAAAGATGGAGAGGAAGAGGAAGAAGTTAATAGAGAGCGATGGAGAGAGGTTGGGTTTTTGAATCCAGACCAAGATTCTGTCATTTAAACGTCAACACGTTGATTAAAAAGGTTATGATGACACATCTCACACATGCACACGCACACACGCTGATACCACAGAGCACAGCTGGAAGAGCTTTCGGGGATCAGGGGTTTTGTAAACACGGGTTAAGTGGTGTGTGTGTGTGCGTGCGCGCGCGCGTGTGTGTGTGTGTGTGTGTGCATTCAGGGGTCTTACACTCTCTGGGAAATAATATCCTAGCCAATGACAGATTTTCTAGCGGGGGGGTTGCTGGGCAGAATAGCTGCCCACTGATGTCATGAGAATCAGAGATTGCAGGCAAAGTTCAGACACTGAACTGATAGAGAGGGAGGACAAACCTGACATGAATATGTGTTGCTTGCCTCACCCTCACACGGGGACAACAAAGCTTTAATCCACTCTTATTGTTTCGTATAATACGTCCTGACCTGCCTTATTGGTCACACTGGTGAGCCATTAATTTAGCAGTTTATTTTTTAAGCAATTTAGGTTATGGCATCTCCTTTTTGCGTGTAATCTAAATGAAGAAATCATGTATTTATATCTGTTTTCCTGTCTATCATCATTCAAAAATGTAATCAAAATGTATTATTGGGTGATTCAAAATTAGGTTCTGGTGCACCTGAATGAGAAAGTCGAAAAATAAGTCTGGACCCCTGCAAATTAAATGACAGATTTGATTTCAAATCCTTTCTTTGTCAAATATTTGATTCGTTTGGATCTTTACCTGTGGATTAATATAACACATGTGACAGTCAGTATCCTTCTGCATGTCATGGAGCATAGTTCAAGGTTCCTCCCTCAAGATTTATTTTTAAGATTTAAAAGGGTACTCCAGCTCACTACAGTTGTGAGAGCCAAATTTAAAAAAGCGTTCTTGTTACTGTTTTGTTCTATGAAGACGCCTCAAAAGCTGTGTCCTACAATACCCATAATGCCCCTCATTATCATTTTTGATTTCACCCTCCTAAAACACACAAAGAGTGTGACATTATTCTCTGATCAGGATGGAATTACTCCACTATATCTTTACATAGCAAATATCATTCTGTATATTTAACCTTTAAGGTAAACCAACTCAACATAACCTTGATGACAGCTGTGTTATTGTCTCAGACTTGAGAGACCTCCCCCTAAGCCACAGAAGACATTTTACAACTGTTTTCATTGGCTGAACAGTACTCTCCTTGAACTGACCTTTATGTGTAAAATTGTTGGAGTGCCCCTTTAAAGAGTTAGTCAGTCAAAACTTTATGTTCTGGATTGTGTTTTACCTTCATGTGTTTTTTGCTGAAGGCCTGCTGACGCTGCCTTCATCCCTTTAAACATCACGCTCTCCTAAATGTCGGCTCAGTTGTCAGTAAAAGTCAGTAATGACAGATGATGATACAGATAATTTTGTGTTGCACCCAGTGTGGTTGATTGGATTTCAAGAGTAACCCATGCCATCTTGACACGGTTACGGCTACGCCTCTGTAAAACCAGTCTTGTTTGTGTACGTGTGTGTGTGTGTGTGTGTGTGTGTGTGTGTGTGTGTGTAGGAGTTGTGTAAAGAGCAACAGGTGGGAAACTGCAGTCGTTGCTTTGATGGTGTGTAGTGCATCTCTCTCTCTCTCCGTCTTTCTCTCTCTCCCTCTCTCTCTCTCTCTCTCTCTCTCTCTCTCTCTTTCTGTCTCTCTGTGTCTCTCTCTCTCTCTCCCTCTCTAATTACCACTCAGTCTTTTCTCCCATCCACATGCATCTCGCTCTCTCATCTCCCCGTCTTCCCGGCCACATTCAGGACTTTGAAGAGTCTCTCTCTCTTTGATAATGAGCCACAGTTGGCCTCTGGCTCTAAGAGATGGAAGCAAGCTGTGCCTAATGTGTGTGTGTGTGTGTGTGTGTGTGTGTGTGTGTGTGTGTGTGTGTGTGT
>CAEMYA010000158.1:1771238-1783318 GCA_903131615.1 Diplodus sargus | reverse complement strand
GTGTGGTGATTTTGTTTTGGTGTTACCGTGTATATGTTTTTTTTTTTTAACATGGATAATGCCCTTTATTGTAAAGAAAAATCAGTCTTTAAACATCATTAAAACAGATATTAGTGATGAGATTTCTTTTCTTTTGGTTGGTTTGATTAAACCAAATAATGTCAATATTGAAAAGTATTCTGATCAAGAAGTTGAACAGTTCTCCAGGGAAAAGTCAAACATACACTTTCCTTCAACCCATTGTAAGAGCATTATTTAAACAACAGGACCACCACTTGTCTTGTAAACCGAACTTAATTAACAGGGTTTCAGTGGTTCAGTCAGTTATGCTCAGTTTGTAAAGGGTCAGGATTTGCAGCTCGAGCCCCGCTGTGCCACCCCCCATCCTGATGTATGCACCTGGGAACATATTGAAGTAGAGAAGCACTTAATTTATTGAAGTCTTTACATTCTTTTCTAATGATTTCCCATGGGTTCCTTCTTTCTTGTTTTCTTCTGTCTTTTTCCATAAAATCAGTCTGAGGTTTGTTGTGTAAATATTCTTGTGTGTCTGAGCCATACGTTGGTATGAGGAAACCCCCGAACACACATCCGCTCACTCATCCCTCTGTCTGTCTCTGACATGCATATGTGTGTCTAACTTCATCCATATGTCGACGATTGAGAGCATGAAGGGAGTCACTTCCTCGGAGGAAACCGTCCCTATGGGAACTTGTCTGGAGTGATTTTACATGTGTGTTTGGTTAGGCTGTTCTGTAATCATCGCTCTAATCATCGGAGTTTTACTGCCGAATAATCCACATCTTAATTTATCTTAATTCAGGACAGTTTGAAGCGTTGCTAGTGTGTGCAGCTGTGCAGTAGATCTTCCTTGACAAGTCTCTCTGCAACCACATATTATACTTCAGCGTCAGTGCTCTCTATCTCATCTCTATCTGTGCTGCTGAAACTGAAAATAGACTTTCTGTGATCACAACTGTGATTGTGCGAAAGTTTGCGAGGGTCTGCTGATTTTACATCGGTCTCAGAAGTAGAACTGTTGTAGCAGCTTCACTATTGGCGCTAACAAACTATAGTGTGTACAACATTGTCACAGTCATATATTATAATAATCATCCATCACTTATGCCATGTTTGTTTGTTTGTACTTTAAATCCATTTTGGTGATAGTACATTGTTTTAATGTTTCTTTCTCATGTCATTTAATCCGTCTCTGCTCTTCTCTGCAGTTGAGCCAACCAGTCCGGAGCTGGTCAACCCCTGCTATGCTGGAACCCATGACTGCGACACCACGGCTCAGTGTATCCCGCAGGAGGGACAGGCCTTCCGGTGCCAGTGTGCTACTGGCTACAGAGGGGATGGACGGAACTGTTATGGTACGCAAGTACATATACTGTCGTGACAGTGTATGTGCATTTCAAAGTGCTTCGCTGTGCTTTGTTTAGTCTATTGGTGCCCCCGTCCCCACAAACACATGCAAGTTAAAGACAGTTCAAGGCGGTGTGTCTGTGTTTCATCAACATCTGTCCATCCAGTGGAGACAGGTCAAGTACAGGCAATCATCTGTCCCTCTTCTCTTCTCTTCTCTTCTCTTCTCTTCTCTTCTCTTCTCTTCTCTTCTTCATCCCATTCTGCCCTCTCTCCTCCTCCTCCTCCTCTTAATTCTCCAGTTAATAGGGACATGCAGTGCTCTAAGCTGGTGCGTGGCCTGTCATTAGCCCAGCAGCAGGTCGTTCTCTCCTGCTGACAGCACTAGGAAAGCCCCAGGCTCTGGCTTAGTTCCCATGATTTGGGCCTCAGTGTGTCTCTCTGGTCACATCATCTGTGTGTGGTTTCTGTTCTGTACGTTGCAAAATACATTTAAGAATGCAGTCAAGACTGCAGGTGTGGGGTTACATGCTATAGTAACACAAACAAGCCAGCACACAATGTATACATAAAAGCGCCAGTAATGACCTTTAATTACAGCTTTAACGCTCACAGACACATGCAGCAGGCGACACGTTGTTAGATCGAGGATTCCTGGTTTACAGGCTCGTGAGTCCGTATAAAAACCTAACTTTCTCTCCTCTTCTCTCCCTGCAGACATAGATGAGTGTGCTGAGGGCTTGTCTACATGTGGCGCTCACGCTCAGTGCATGAACCTGCCCGGGAGCCATCGCTGCCAGTGCCAGAGTGGCTTTGAGTTTGGCTTCGACGGGCGTACCTGCGTTGGTGAGTTGCAAAGAGTGAAATATACTGAACATGTGCTGATGACGTGGGTTTGAGTTTCTCCGGGGATCAAAACTGAGTCCAGCGTCTTTAGACACACTTGGTGCTTTGAGCTACATCAGCAGCATTATTTGGTATTATATGAGCTTTTGTGCTGTGCGTATGAGTGTATATACCGGCAGTTGGGACAATTTAGACTGAAAGTACTTGAAAGTTCCCTAAGCAGGATCACCTAACCCCCGCTTTCTTTACTTTTTGTGTCTGTTGTTTCAAGGCATGTTTCAACACCTGCTAATTCTTCTCTAAATGAATAACAAGCCCATTGTAGTGGTTTGCCTTTGAGCTCAGCTTCATGACACTCCATCATTTGACTGAAAACACTACATCAACAAGGATATCATTAAAAGCCGCTAAAATAAAGGCTTTGCCTCACAAAAACGTCAACTACAACCACTAAACATGCTATCCTGTGTTGAATCAAGCTGTGTCAGCCTGTCCTCCTGCATGTACTGTAATTATGATAAATGTAATGCTCCTCACATGCAAATAAAAAAGGAGCAATAACAGCAATCATGTCATTCTCCAATCTTCACCACATGAGAGATATTTTACTGCATGTTCCAAAACGAGCTGAATATTTTGGAAGAGAACCACATATTTGTCCGAGCGCAAGCACAACATTTCTTCCACAACAGTAACGCACAGCTGCAAAAGTAAGGAAACACAGCGAGAGGGGAGGATGGGTGACAAATGTGAGGGTGGGAACGAGAGGACTAATGTGAGAAGGAGCAGGGTGAGATAAGGCAGGAGAGGGGGGTGAAAGTGAAAGACAAATGGAGCAATGACACAATGTGTGTTTTGCTTTGGAATGTGTGGAGGAGAGATGCCCTGCCGGCGTGTATGTTGGTGTGTGTGTGTGTGTGTGTGTGTGTGTGTGTGTGTGTGTGTGTGTGTGTGTGTGTGTGTGTGTGTGTGTGCGTGCGTGTGTGTGTGTGTGTGTGTCCTCCTTTCACCCATCAGTATGAACTCCTGATGAACCTCCTTTAAATCCTCCCCACCTCCCTCTTTGACAGATAATGTTACACTTTACATAAAGCCTTGAATTTATCCAAAACCTCAAACCATACACTGATAAGATACAGTTCAACTCAACTGAATTATTTCTATCCAGCCGCCAAAGATCATTTTTATATATCAGTATAAATATGTGGCGATAGTCAAGTATATATTTATTTCCAAATTCCAATCTGAGGTGTTTCACCATTTATGGTTATTACATTTTTTTCCTGGTCCTTCTATTTTCTTAGATGTAGACGAGTGCAGCTCCTCTCCGTGTCACGTCGACGCCAGATGTATCAATGGACTGGGTTCCTTCCAGTGTCAGTGCCAGGCCGGGTTTTATGGTGATGGTTTCTACTGTTCCCAGCAGGAAGGTCAGTAAAATTACCACTTAAGTCATGCACAGGGATGGAATGTTACTAAATACATTCACTCATGTACATTTTTGCGTTACTCTTTGTTTCCATTTTATGTCACTTAGTATTTCCACTACATTTTAGAGGCACATTGTACTTTTGAATCCACAACATTTCTTTGATTATTTTGAGATTACATAGATAGATTATATACACACACGTAAATGTAGTTCACTTTTACTCGCTTCGTTTGATACGTAATGATACTAATTTCACTTCCAATAACATTAAGAAAATACTAATGCAAATACAATGTTATTAATAATAAAAGGTCTTTTTTCAATAATTTGTTTACAGGACAGACAGTTCGCCCAAAGAGCCAGTGTGAGCAGCACAGAGACAGTCTTCAGAGTGGTGGTGACGGTCGTCCAAGTGTTGGAGCTTTCATCCCTCAGTGCGACTCCGACGGACGGTACCGACTCCTGCAGGTGAGCTCTGACTGGTGTTGAAGTGCATGGCTGACTGATGACCTGGGGTATGTGATGTAAAAATCTCGAAATAATTCATCACAGTGTCACGGCTCCACTGGACATTGTTGGTGCGTGGACAGTAGGGGGCAGGAGAGAGCAGGAACCAGGACTCCACCTGGTACAGCACCTAAAGACTGTGACAGACCAGGTAAGATGAAACCCACTGACAAAAACACACTTATTGTATGAAAAAAACATCAAAGAGTGATTGCCTGATGAAATATCAGAGTTTTCAAACTTCAAACTCTTTCCCTGGAGGTTGGTGTTCAAGAAAAGAATCAAAGTAGTTTATTTTTTATTTACTTTCTTAATTTTTTTCATCTTTATATCCACAGATGAACCAGAGCGTCCTAAAACTCACTGTGAACACTACAGAGACAGTGTCTGGACCACGGGTCCAGAGGGATATCCTCCACCAGGAGCCTATGTGCCTCAGTGCGATGCTAATGGACAGTACATACCTTTGCAGGTTTGTCCCAAATAAGTCTTTAAAGAGTGTTATTTCACCTCCAAATGAAGAGAGCTTAATTTAAATGAATTACAATGAAAATAAATGTGTTGTTATTGATGATGTTATGTACTGTAGTGTCATGGCTCCTCTGGACATTGTTGGTGTGTGGACAGTAATGGACAGGAGAGAGCGGGAACAAGAACAGCACCTGGTACAACACCCATAGACTGTGACAAACCAGGTGAGGAAGTCAGGAATATTGTCTTGCCGTATGAGGGATTTAGGCAATAACCATAACCAATAAATTAACTCATTATGTATAATTGGTGGCGTGCCCCTTTAATTGCAAATGAAGCAAATAAAATATGATGGGCTTCCCCTTCTTACTATAAACCTTCACACATTGACGTAAGATTTGCTGATGAAGAATGTCAGCTTGTTTTCATAGATCTAAATTTTAATCCAGCAAGCTACATATCGTCATTTAGCCACCTGAACTGCTCTTGTATGCAGATGACACCGTCCTGTTTTGCCGCAGTACTGTAGATTCATCAAAATGCAGCCTTCTAATCTTTACGTTGACCTTAACTTGTTCTTTTTCTTCATTTGCAGATGAACCAGAACGTGTTAAAACTCAGTGTGAGCACCACAGAGACAGTGTTCAAACTACCAGTCCAGAGGGATATCCTATAGTCGGAGCTTATGTACCTCAGTGTGACGCTAATGGACAGTACAGATCATTACAAGTCAGTTATTGTAATTAGTTTAATCCATGAAACACTTTCATATCAGTTTTTAAGCTATAACTTTGAAGCTTGATGAATTTATTATAGTTACTGTAATTGTTCTTTTAGTGTCATGGTTCCACTGGACACTGTTGGTGTGTGGACAAAAGGGGGCAGGAGAGAGCAGGAACCAGGACTCCACCTGGTACAGCAACCAAAGACTGTGACAGACCAGGTGAGATGAAAACCCACTGACAAAAACCCACTTATTGTATGAAAAAAACTGTCTCAACAAAATTTCATCAGATTTGGTGGAAACTCAGAGCTCTGGAATGTGATTATTGTTTAAACAGACAACCTAGCATCCTTTTTGCTGGAGAGACCTTCAGGCATTAAAGGAATAGTTAAACATTTTGGTTTAAGATTTTTCAATGTCTATTTTAATGCTTTAATGCTTCACTCTCCAGATGAACCAGAGCTTCCTAAAACTCACTGTGAGCACCACAGAGACAGTGTTCAGACTACCGGTCCAGAGGGATATCCTGTAGTTGGAGCTTATGTACCTCAGTGTGATGCAAATGGACAGTACACACCGCTGCAGGTCAGCAGTCATGACTGATAATTGAGACGGACAAACAAATATTGTTGAATTTTAATAAAACATAAGACTGATTTCTGACTGAAAATATGTGTTTTTCAGTGTCACGGCTCATCTGGACATTGTTGGTGTGTGGACAGTCGGGGACAGGAAAGAGCAGGAACCAGGACATCACCGGGTGCACCACCTACAGACTGTGACAAACCAGGTGAGAAATACAAATATACATGAATAGACAGGCCTCTCCCTTTATTCAGCTTCACATGAGTGCTTAAAACGGTTTTGTTATCAGCAGTAACAGTGTTAGCAGGTGTATTATGTCATGGCTCTTGAGGCTTTATTGCTAAACATTGACCTGTGAACCCACTAATTCCTCAACTCAATGACAAGCCAAACAGACAGCGCATTTACGTGAGTGTGTGTCTAACCTTGTAAGTGGTGCACGATTGAGGTCATTGGGTCACAGCCTTGGAATGCCTGGAAAAACAGGTGATATCACTGCAAGACTGTGTGTGTGGTGGGAAGTGGAAAATAAAGGATGGCAGAGGGAAACAGCAAGCTGAAGCAAAACAAATATGTGAAAAAAGAACAAGTACATATGGTTTATATATTGTTGCAAAAAGTTACTCCAACTCTGTTTTTTAGATTAGATTGAATAGATAGAATGGATTTTATAACCTTCAGCACTTTTTTAACTGACTTACGTAAGCAAATTAACATCATTCCAGTCTCTTGTAGGTTTTCATACAAAAACAGCCAAGTCCACACAGCCAGATTTAACCTCAAATAGTAGCCTGCGCAGTAAGGATACTGTAATTTGCATAAAGATAATTAGCAAATATGTTAAAATGACTCTTTAAAGTCAAAATTGACACGTATGCTTTATGATAGACTTAATTTGTGCTCATTAGTATTAAAAATGATGGACTGACAATGCGCTCCATATCTTAAAAGGTGCAGCGATTGAGGAAAATTAAACCTTTTTGTCTCCAGATGAACCAGAGCGCCCTAAAACTCACTGTGAGCACCACAGAGACAGTGTAGAGACCACCGGTCCAGAAGGATATCCTATAGTTGGAGCCTATGTACCTCAGTGTGATGCTAATGGACAGTACACACCATTGCAGGTAAACATTTTTGTCTTCATCTCTGTTATAATTTTACTTGCATTACTTGAATAGAATTGAAGACATAAAACCTAAGTGATCTTTTATTATTGTTTCAGTGTCACGGCTCTTCTGGACATTGTTGGTGCGTGGACAGTAGGGGGCAGGAGAGAGCAGGAACCAGGACTCCACCTGGTACAGCACCTAAAGACTGTGACAGACCAGGTGAGGAGAAGGATTCTGCTCATGGAACCTCACTGGCTCCGTCTGGCTTCTTTTAATAAAGAGAAGTTTACAAGCAAAACAATGACGTTTTATTGATTTTTCCATTCCATTTCTAATTTTTTTATATAATCCTTAGATGAACCAGAGCGTCCTAAAACTCACTGTGAGCACCACAGAGACAGTGTACAGACTACTAGTCCAGAGGGATATCCTATACCAGGAGCGTTTGTGCCTCAGTGTGATGCTAACGGACAATACGCTTCGCAGCAGGTAATTTTCTGATTGTTCTATAAATTAGATATATATGCACCCTTATTGTTGTTGCAGCTCCAGTGATCTTTATGTCTATTACAGTGCCACTGTGACTAACTTTATCTTTCTTTGTTTTGTTAGTGTCACGGCTCCACTGGACATTGTTGGTGTGTGGACAGAACGGGGCAGGAGAGGGCAGGAACCAGGACTCCACCTGGTACACCATCTACAGACTGTGACAAACCAGGTGAGACTGCTAACTCTAGCTGCTCATTGGTCCCACAGTTAATTAACTCAGTAAAATAACTTGTGGAATTGAGTTGATTTCACCCAGACACCCTGTAATTTGAGAATTACTAGAATGGAATGTTCCTTAATAACTTGTGAAAAACTTGTAAATGTTTTCCAGATGAACCAGAGCGTCCTAAAACTCACTGTGAACACCACAGAGAGAGAGCGCAGGCTACTAGTTCAGACGGATATCCTATAGTTGGGGCTTATGTACCCCAATGTGATGCTAATGGACAGTACCTACCACTGCAGGTTAGCCTGATGGACACACCCATAGAACTGTCTGACTAACTTTGATTTGACTAACTTAAGTTTGTGTTTCTTCGTTGTCTAAGTGTCACAGCTCTAGTGGACATTGTTGGTGTGTGGACAGAACGGGGCAGGAGAGAGCAGGAACCAGGACTCCACCTGGTACAGCACCTAAAGACTGTGACAGACCAGGTGAGACTACTAGTTCAAGCTGCTTGTTGATCCCACCATTTGCTGACTCAGTAAAATAACTTGCCAGGGCTGATGTGGAATTAAGTTAATATCACCTAGACCTGCAATTTAAGAATTCCTAGAAACGATTTGTGTTTCTTAATAACTTGTGTAAACTTGTAAATGTGTTCCAGATGAACCAGAGCGTCCTAAAACTCACTGTGAACACCACAGAGAGAGAGCGCAGGATACTAGTTCAGACGGATATCCTATAGTTGGAGCTTATGTACCCCAATGTGATGCTAATGGACAGTACCTACCACTGCAGGTTAGCTTGATGGACACACCTATACAACTGTCTATTACAATTGAGTGATGATACTTTGACTAACTTCATCTTTCTTTGTTTTGTTAGTGTCACGGCTCTAGTGGACATTGTTGGTGCGTGGACAGTCGGGGGCAGGAGAGAACAGGAACCAGGACTCCACCTGGTACAGCACCTAAAGACTGTGACAGACCAGGTGAGACTGCTAGTTCTAGTTTTAACCTGCCAAAGACCCTGTTGGCTGTTTACTGTGGATATAACAAGGAGTCAGATACAAACATTCTGCAGCTTTCCGGATGAGCTGCACAAGCTGACAAGCATTCTTTATGAGGCCAGCCAGAAATATTTATAGTATAGAGTTTAAACAATATGAGAAGAGCTTGAAACGAGCCAAATGTTGTAGATTGCAGACCCACAGAATGCAAAATGAGCATGATGCACACCAGATGGTTGTAAGGATTGTGCCAAAATACCTCACAATAAGTCTGTGAAGGAGACACTATTAATCCAACAATAGAGAGGTGCTGCAAAAATCGGAAATTAACTACTAGAAAGTTCTTGCACGGCAGAAAATCTTAGCGACACAAAACCAAAACACTGAAAACATTATGAATGCAAGTGATTGACTGAATACTGGGTTCTGGGTTCATTCACAGTCAGAGATCAGAACGAAATAATTAAGTTTTCTTACTGCCAAATTGAGGTTATGAGGAGACACCTTGGGATGCACAACCTCCATCTTTGTGTCTGAAGGGAGACAACAAAATGCATATCATTTACATCGATAGAACACATGCATTTTAAACACAATATTGGGAATAGTTAATAAAAACAAGATGAGGTAAAATGCAACAATATTAAATATGCACATAAAACAATTAAACTGAATATGAGCTGACTGTCTTTAGTTTGACACTTGAGGCTGTGTAAATGTGGTTGTAGGGTGATGTGAATAAATGTGTTTTGAGTTTACTTTTGAATGAGTCAGTGGAACTAGTTTCTCACATTTTAAAAGGAAAACAAATAACAGTTTGCCAGGAATCCTTGTGTGTTTCCAAATAACTGATGTAAATTTGGTCATTCCCCTCCAGATGAACCAGAGCATCCTAAAACTCAGTGTGAGCAGCACAGAGACAGTGTTCAGACCACCAGTCCAGAGGGATATCCTCTGTTCGGAGCCTTCGTACCTCAGTGTGAGCCTAATGGACAGTATTCAGCTCAACAGGTAAATCTTGAGATGGATTCTTCTTTCTCCTTTGTTTTAATGTTTCTCTTTAGTTTGCGTTCTAAATAATTTTGATAATTGAAATCATTGTTTTGCAGTGTCACGGCTCCACTGGACATTGTTGGTGTGTGGACGGTAGGGGAGAGGAGAGAGCAGGAACCAGGACAACAGCTGGTATACCACCTGTAAACTGTGACGAATCAGGTGAGACACTTTGAATTTCCTACATATTTGATCAGCCAGTGATTTGTAGCTCTTGGTTATTTTAGCATAACGACTGTGAATGGAGAAAACTCTATTTGAAGGTAACAAAATCTACTTACCAGCATCTGTGACGCTCGTTGGATTCTGCACTCAAAGTAACAAAAATACTCCATAATTAGTTTGGTAGAATTGGTCAAATAACAAACAATAACAAATCCAAAAGAAATATCTGATATATAAGTAATGTCCTTGTGGCAATGAACAATTTATAGAGAAAATACATGACTTGATTCTTTACCCGTCTCTCATTTAGACTCTAGCGTACACACAGAGGCCGTCCTATAAATTCAGCTCTGGCTATGAATTCCATTTATGACCATCTGAACGTCTGAAGTGGTCATTTGGTGGTAAAATGAGCTGCTCCCTATTGCCGGGCAACCAAACCAAAACAAGACAGGTTTGCATGAGCAGCTGAGTTACAAAACAGTGTTACACCCGCCCTACAGATGCACAGACACACCAAAACACATGAGTTAACCCTTTTTGAAAACTTATCTGAGCTCTTAAATTTGTGTCCTTCTACTTTGCACTCATTCACACCTGGAGGCTGCACAGTGCAAACACACGTTTCCTTCTATTTATTTTACCATGTAATTTGTTTTTATATTATTTTATATTTTGTTTAAATATTCAAATATGCAACTTTTACAATGAATGAATCACATTTTTTCAATACAACTGGAGGAATAAAAGTTGCATTCTTGAATTAAATTTGCAACAAATTTCGCAATTTACGTGATGCCGCCATCAAACACCCGCCATCAAACTATTTGTGTGCTTCTTGACGTTAGTATTATTATGTGGGCAGGCATAAATACATAGTACATGTATTTATGCTTGCCCACATACAACGCGCTGCCAACACAGTAAGTCAGCCTGAGGATTGAAATATCAATGATATAGTGGACAGTCCATGTGCTGTCCATTTCTGGGAAGAGACACAGGAACCACTAATTCAGTTGGTCATGTGGTGAAACAGTAAATAGATGTAAAAACAAAGTGATTCATAACCGCCACTGAAATAAATCCTGCTGGAAAAACTTAGTGAGAGACATCAGTCTCCTTGTTTTGTTAGTCTTTGTCTCTCTTCCCCTTTCTGATCTCTTCTCACCCGCCCTTCAAATATCATCGTTATCTGTGTCTTAGTTTAGAAACTGTGCAGTCTCACATCAGAAATTTACTGAGGCCGAGAGAGAGGCCAGCGTAAACATTAGTGGAAGCCTAAAGTGGTTTTGGGTTTAGTTCTTAAGCCCTCCTATAAAGTGAGTTATTAAAGGGATTTTATGATGTAAACAGTATTGACAAAAGCAAGATGTGTGTGTGAGTGTGCGCCTCTTTAAACACAGGGCCTTCCTGCTCCATTAATCAAGTGCTCCACCTCTCACTGGGGTATAAACGAGAGCAAGAAAACACACTAAGAATACAACTAAATGATAACACATCACAGTAGGATCGGATCCAAATTGTAATTTTAGAGCTGCGGAGTATTATTTTTAACTTCAATGAGAGTATCAATGTTGGGCGTGTTTGATTCGTGTCCCCCTCAGTCCCTGTGGTTCCATCCCAGCGCCCGGAAAGTGTGTGTGAGCGATGGAGGAGCAGTTTGATTGAGCACTATGGCGGGAAACCAGAGCCACAACAGTACCTGCCTCAGTGTGAGCCAGATGGGCAATTCAGGTAAACACACACACACACATGCACACAGACACACACACCCACATACACCCACACACAACAAAAAACAATAGTTTAAATAACTTTTTTAACGAGAAATTACTTTTGAATTGTCTCTCAGTCCAGTCCAGTGTTACGGAGAGACGACTTACTGCTGGTGTGTGGACCAGGACGGCCGGGAAGTTCCTGGCACTCGATCACACGATGTCGTCAAACCTGCGTGTGAGCATCTTTACACCTGGGCTGCACCTTTGTTTACGTTGTGAGCGGAACACAAACTATTTTTATCCCTCCTGTCTTGTCCCAGGTCTTCCCTCAGCAGCCCCGCCCACTGTGCGCCCACTGCCCCGCCCAGATGTGACCCCTCC
>CAEMYA010000158.1:1708167-1744287 GCA_903131615.1 Diplodus sargus | reverse complement strand
TGTGTTCGTGTCGAAAATCTGTCCCGTCTGCGTGTACCGCTCTCACCCGGCCTGTAGTTTCAATGAAGAGGGGGATGCACTGACGTTAGGACAGAGCGGACGACTAGAGGAGAGCGATGAAGCAGTCCCACCCTGAGACGTAGTCCTTAGGCTTCACAGGCTGTGTGTGTGTGTGTGTGTGTGTGTGTGTGTGTAGGATCCTTAATCTTGTTTCAGTGTTTACAAAAATTACATCTCTGCAGTTACATCAGGGTAAACTATATAAAGTATATAAATATGTAAATATATCATGATTAATAGCATTGATAGGCACGACAGGATGTTATACAGAACTACCTACATTTAAGACAAAAGTTCGTTTCTGGTCAAGCTGCAAGTTTTTCGCGACTTTTACCTTCAAAAATTCAAGTGCTTTAGCGTTTCTCTGACATTGGCCTCACAAGTCACTTTATGCAAAAAAAAATCCAATGTTAGAAGAGGAGGCTATTTTAAAAAAAACAATATACAATCAAGGGCTAAGACAACATTAAGAGTTTCTCATTGAGCAGTTTTAAGCTTTGCAGCTTGAACAGAGCGTAAAAATCGGTACACCTTCTTTCTGACGCTTGTGTTTGCAGTGTGTTAAAGAACTGTCGAGTTCCCCTTAGCTGTTCTGTACAGGAGGACTCTAAGTTAATTTTCTTTTTTCTAGATAGCTGTAGATTATACAGTAGCTTTTAGATTTTTTTTTTTTTTTTTTTGGAAAAAAGAAAGCAATACGATCTAAAAAAGTGATCACTTTTATTTCTCTGTCAGTTCTTAACAGACATCCCACATAGGATTGTTCAGTTTTCCTGTTCTTCTCATTAATTCCTGCCAAAAAAGAGAAAGAAAATGGCTAATATAAGTTCAGTTTTGTTGCCTTCGAGCAACTTCCCAACAGCTTCAATTTAAGATCAGATTATTCATGTTTCCTTCAGGATTAAAACATGCACCCTCGTAGCAAGTCAGCGAAAGGGGTGTGGTTTGGGGCAAACAGTGTTGGGTTTGTACATCTTTGTGTTTCTCTCTGAGCGGAATATTAGTTGATTATTCTTTGATAAGATACTTGAAAAATACTGGATTATATCACATGTGCCTGCATTAGAATTTGAACGCCACAACCCCGACATTCAAATTAAAGTCTGATTCAATAGGTTTGCTTTTTCGATATAAACAAAATGTTTCTGTAGCTGGATAAGATGAGGCCCACTTACTCATTTTTTTCCCTGAAATTTCAACCGCATCCAATGGTCTTCCTTTTTCCCCCCATTTCTGTTCTTTTAGTTTGGTCCAGGTTGTCCGATAAAATGTTTTTACAATCAGGTAAATAACCCGTGACATTTTCAAAAAAGAACTGCCGTGCTACGTGAGATTATAAATGGAGCCGGCTGTCAGATATCAGAGTGCCTCAATTAATGTTTGACTATAAAATGGTCACACACAGTACAATTAAACCCTGGGAATGCTGCTCGTCTGCATTCATGGCAACTTGGAACTTGTTTATGAGCACAATAGCCACAGCCTTGCTAACGTAGGCTAGCTCAGAATTAGCATGGAGGCCAACTTATATATTTCATGTTCATTAGATATTATAAACGTTGTTAATTATTGCAGAGTGCAATATGTAAGAATTTTAGAAAACATGAAAAGAGATAACTAAAACTAAACTGTAAAAGGATAGTAGTTCTGATGTGACGTTTTGATTATGCTAACCCTTCCAACCAGCTGCCAGGGGTTGCACCAAAACTCACTATTCCGACCACTAGCTGCATGGCTAACGGAGCTAACAGGAATTAGCGATTTCTCTGGTGATATGCTGCCCACTATTTGTTTTAAGTATAAATTTGACAGGTGGCCAATTCTTGCATACTGCACCTTTTGAATTGTTAAAAGAGTAGTAATACATTCATCGTTCGTGGATCGTCAGGCTCACTGTTCCCCCCTGCTTCCAGCCTATATGCTAGCGGAGCTAACGGTCAGAATTATCAGAAATATCATGGCTTGTCAACCGAATACGTTCAAAAAAAGCAACTGTGCTGGAAGCAATGCATTACTGTATTTTGTCTTTTACCGCTTGTTAGCTGCTTTTGGAAGTCTGTAAAATTCGATCACTGTGTGGTCTTCCCTTCACTTGTGCCGTGATGCTTTGCCATGTTTAAGGTATGAACATTTTTGTGATCATGGCTGGATTTTCATTAAAGTCGCTGTAGCTTAGTGACTCGGGAACTGAGCTCGGGTTGTGCAGGGCCTTTGGCACAAAGAGCGGTGACGTGTTTTGAAAATGTATGATTTCCAACCTGTCATGAATGCGACCACTTAACTTCTCCAAACCAAATAAAACATGAGGTAATAAGTGAGAGTTGAGATGCAGCAAAGGCACTTAAATCTTTTAGCATATTAGCTACTTTAGAGTTTAGATCAACACATTTTCTTAATATACGATAATCCATAGACTTAAATCTACGCTGTCTGCTGACTGTTGAATGTTTACATGCCTCCGAGCAAACTTAGGTGCCAATAAGCAACTTCAGCACACAATGGCAGCTGGAGCGCTTAATATTTATTTTAGAGAAGTTATTAGCTGTGATGTCTGAGATTTGCCAAAGATATTCAACAAACCAAAGATACTCGTGCCAAAGGGATAAAAATAAATGATAGATTTGTTTGGGAAATTCAACCCTAACCCTAACAGAAAAGACATAATGTTGAGCTTTGTCTCTAAAAGATTGTTGAAACAAGGTTCATTTTACTTATTTCTATTGCTGAACTGTTTTTCATAACCTTGTTGTTCCAAGCTGTTCTTAGTACCTTTGATATGTAGGTAAAGATTTGCACAGTTAGATAGTTATAGACCACTGTTATGAGGATATGAAGATAATATAAATAGAAAAGAAAAAGGGTGTCCTTGGAGGAGTATTAACATATTTGTGTTTATTTATGGAAATAACACTTTCAAATTAGACTTGGAATGGACAAGAGATGAATCTAAAGTGATTGTTTTTTTTCTGTCCTGAAAATGGATTGAGAGACTTTAGGCGACTCCAGTTTTTACACAATGGATGTGCCTTGAAACAAAGAAAAATCCCGCAATGGAAAACAGAGGTTGTGCGGTGGGATTTTCATGGCGTCCCAGCCAGCAGGGACACAGACTCCCACGTGTTAACGATGAAGAACAACCCCTGCTTTTACTCCCGTTGTAAAATGACTGTCTTTGAAGAGAAGTGCCTTGCGTCTGAACCTTTTGTTAAAGAACATGTTGATGTAAATGTTCATTTACCTCAGATGTTTACAGAACTGTTACTGAATAAACTTTTTGTACCATACCTGTTTTCTGTCCTGGTTAGCGTTTTCTTTCTGGATTCTTTACTTACTATCTTGTGACCAATGAGTAAGCTACACCTAGCTTGATTGGTGGTTACGGTGTACAATGTATCCTTCAAAAATGGCTTATTCACTGTTGATAATGTCACATTCCTATCTCCTAATGACCATTTGCAGAACACATCCCCCAAATAATACTTGTCCAGTGTAACTGCAGCATCCTTCCACAACAAGCCTGTCAAGCTTAGGATAGCTAAATTCCTGGGGTTCTGTTCCGAGCCATGTCTGCCAAACAGAACGGATGAAGTAAAGATGAGTGAGCCACCAACGTTAACATGGCTGGCTAACTTGCAGACTGACAGGAGTTATATAATGTTCCTAGAGTTAGCAAATCATCAGCAAACTACTAAGTTGGGTTACAAAGTATAGACACCAATCAGCCAGAACATTAAAACCCCTGACAAGTGAAGAGAAGAACAATGAAAAACTCACTAACTACCTGCTCAGACTCTGTAGACCCCCAAAAGGACGATGCGTCCTGTCACCCCACAAAAACTACTCAGGCCTAAGGAACATGACAAAGAGGTAGAGGTGTTGACCCGGTCTCCAAAGTCCTACCCCACCTACAGAACTCCAAGGATCTGCCAGCAGCCCTCTGGTGCCAGACACCACGGGACAACCCCAGAGTGTCCATCCCTTGATGGGTCAGAACCAAGTCAGACCCACAATAAGACCTCCATGGATCTGACTTGTTCAAGGACATCTCACAAATGCTCAATTGGGATTGGGATCTGGGAGTTTGGAGGCTAGGTTAATACTTTTAGCTCTTTGTCATGTTCCTTGGGTCATTCCTGTGTTTGGCAGGAAGCACTGTCTCGCTACCCAAAAGCCTTGTTTTCATGTTCTATGTTGCAGATAAAACTCTGATGTGCTGTTATAATTGGGCAAATAAGCTGGGACATTTAGCATTAAGGTTTTTTATGGTGCATAGTGAGTTAGCTGGCAGTGTCATTGATGATTTAAGACACTCTGCTTTCTCATTTTCATAATATACGAGCACTAGGGGACACAAATTTTTTTGACTTCCTTTGTATGAAACCAAGTAAAAGAATTACTGAGAATTTCAAAATAAATTAAATTGGCCACCGTTATCATTGTGTTGTAGCGGACCGAATATACAAAACAAAGCCTAAACATGTGCTATAGTGAACATCTAAACAGTAATGGCTGGATTAAGATGGAATTTGCTGTAGATGTTCATGGTCCCCAGAGAATGAATGTCACTGGTGACCCTGTGGCCGTCCAACAGTGCCACTATCATTTTTGTTTTTCAGTGCATTCCTTATTCAGCACACCTGACACAGTATGATGGCAGTGGCAAATCATAGCAGAATCATTTTAAGAGAAGAATTTGTGAAACGAAAACATTGACAGTGAGGATGTGCCTTTAGTAGGTCAAAGCGTCCCTTACTTTTGCTGTGGCGCTTTAGCATTCAATTTCGCATAATATCTCTGTTGTCCAGATACCACTAATATAAGTCTGGCTGACAAAAATAACTAATGGTGACCAGAAACACACGCTGGTATCTCCTGAGAATGAAGGAGCATCTAATCTCTTTTGTTTTGGGTCGACCTCAACCTTTGTTACGCTCGGTTATAATAACTAGAAATAACATTTTCAACATGCTGCTGATGAGCAAATGACAAACAAAACATCCTATTTATTGCAGCTCTTTTTTAAATTATTATTAATATCGCTCGATAGCTGATTGCTTGTTTGTGCAGTGAAAACAGTCTGTACTGTCTGCTGTGCAGGTGTGTGTGTGCGGTGGCGTTTCTATGTGCAAATGCATTTGTGAGTGAGTGTGTGAGTGTGTCCTCATGGCCTCGCCCATTAAGCTGTGCTGAGGCCAGCACTTCCTTTATGCTTGTTGAAAGTCCCAGGGATTTTGGCTGAACAAAAACCTCTCCAGGGAGTGAAAGGGCCTTGAATGCCTGCTAATGCCGTCCCGACCTCTGGACTCTTGCGGGCTGCGGCGTACGTGTCCATATGGTGCAATTATAAGCATGGACCATTTGTACTGTATATATGGTGTATATTGTGTTTATGAGAGAGATAAAACAACCATTTTTTTAACCTCTTGACCAGACTTTGGGAGGATAAAAATAGAAAGCTTACTTACTTCTGTTCAGCTTACAATGAAAATTTCAATGAAAAATAAATCAGACATAAAATTTTGAAAACACACTCGCAGACATTCCTTTAAAGCTAACACTCCAGCAACGTACCGCACAGTGTTAACAGCCTCAATACCATATTAGCCTCATTCCTGAATGCTTATTTGAAGAAAAAAATAGCATCAAACTGAAAGAAGCTTAAAGAAGAAAGAAGTCCCATTCATCCAATAAAAACACAGGGTGCGTTTGACTTTATTTTGCTGGCAGAGGCATCAGGAAATGTTGTTTTGTGGCTCAGCTGGACAAGTGTTTCACCCTCAGTTGTCATGTCTGCACAGCTATGTCTCTTTTATGTTTTAAGCAGCACTGCTGCTCACAAGGTCGACCTTGTCATCGGGAGTGGCAAGTTGCTTCTTCACATTCCCTCTGCGACCTCTTTCTTGCAAGAAATTAAGTTTGAGTCAGCAGGGATTTCTCTTGATTGAGGCCCCACACCTGCCAGGAGACCTTCCACTGACTCCCGCGCGTGCAGCTGCACCTCGTTGCTAATAATCATTAAAAGCACAATGCTGGCAGGGAGCAGCAGCTCTGCTCCATTGTTCAGTTGTTGGGCTGTCAGAGTTTGACTTAATCCTTTTCTGTAAATTATGTATGCTTGTAAATAAACTGTGAGAATATATTCACCCAAAGGGTAACTCCACCAATTTTTCACATTAAAGCGGGTTTACAGGTCGCTGGGGAGTATTTACGCACACGTAGAAGAAATACAATAAAGCCTTTTGTGGCTCCAGAGGAAGCTGCGTGTAATGTGATAAAGTGCATTGTGGGGAATAAGAATGTAATATTTGAAAAGGACGAAGAATGGAATATGGAATAAAATGATGATTCCATATAAAATGATCTCCTCGTGTTCACGACTGAATAAACTGACCTTAAAGGACAGCACAGATTCATACTGTCTTATTTTGTTTATATGTGGCGGACTCTGCCACCTTTTAAGCAGCATCCGAGTTGTGGTGAGGTTCATATTCTGATTAAATGTTCACACTGGAGCAGCCCTTAAGTGAACCAGAGGGGAATTTGCTTGCAAAAGAGGCATTAAGACCACTTAAGTGCCCCTTTGGTGTCCCATCAGGGCGCAGACATCCTGCTTAAAACAAGCACTTTGACAATCTGTAACCCTTTAGGAGAAGACATCATCAGCTGATGGCAACCTCTTTATATTATCAATATGTTAACATTGAATCTGACTCTGTATTAAGATTATGTAAATGCAGCTGTTTTACGTTATAGTCAATGTGGTCGTCTCATTAGTCCCAGTGCAGCACATTCATTTGTACAGTAGGTCCCCTGGTGGCCAGACTTGGACATTACTTCTATTAAGTTCCTCATAACTGGATTTAATCGTGATACAAGTGTTTCAATGAAAGTGAGTGAACTGAACAAAATGACTTCCACTCCAGATGTGCAGATTTTTATTTCATTCACCAAACAAAAGTCAGTGGTGTCAGTTACTTCCTTTTAATGATGAAACTTTCTCTACATTGCTCCCCAAATCCAGATCTTTCAGTCGTATATTTCTGCCGTTAGCTTTTCTTTATCCAGTCAGAATCGCTGTGTGCACGAGCGGAGAGAAAAGTTCACAGTTGAAGTCAGAATGCTGATTCTTAATCCTCACATCCAATCATTGCCGAGGTAACAGGTTTAGGGATTGGCCTGATTCTACCCATTGCCAGTATCATGGCGCTCTCATAGTTGTAGTACTCGGCGCCCTTGAACAGATTGATCCCATCCGTGCCGCACAGAGCGGCATCGATGGGGGAAATGGGTATGGGCACATCTCGGGTTATGACCCTGGGCGTGGCGGTCAGGTCAACATCACGCATTCTGTTTCCATCTGGAAGAAAAATGAGTGTGAATAAGTGTATTAATCACAAACATATAGCTTATACTGTTTTTTTGTTTGTTTATTTAAATGTGATCAAACCTTTTCTGCCTCGCCATATTACAATAGTTATAGAGAAGAGCTATTAATGTGGTACTAAAACAAACTCTTATATTTATTTCTTCCACAACGCACAAACAAGCTATTCTCAGAGGAAAATACCGCCCTCAGAACATTGTTTGAAGTTATAAAGGTAGCAGGGTCCGCCACATTAAAACAAAATTAAACAGTATGAGACCGTGTTGCCCTTTAAGGTCAGTTTATTCAGTCATAAAAACAAAGTGAGTTTGTTTATTTAGTTTTCTGAGGCATAAAAAGTGAGTCAATGAAGATCTTTCTCTTCTGATTATAATTTCTCTCCTAAAACTATAGATTGCACCTTTAAAGCTGTAGTCCGAAACTATTTTTTGGTCATATTTGCTGAAATTGTCATTGTGATCTGACAGTAGAATAAGATACAGGTCAGCTGTCTGTGGCTCCACCCAGTGGCTGTAATTTCATTTGCAAGAATCCACCATTCGGGATCAACACAACCAATCAGAGCCAAGGGGCGTGTCTGAGAAGTGTCAATCATTCTCAGCTGCTGGAAGTGCCCCTCACCCCTGCAGGTGCAGTGTCTGCTCTCACCTGGTCAGATAAGTTCAAGCTCAAACTCAAACTGTAAACAATGGTAGAGACGCAACAGCAGAACAGAAGAATTAAGAAAACTGATGAAGAAAAGCGGTGTTAAAAGAAAGAATTGGACCGAGCCAGGGAGAAAACTAGGACAGTATCAGAGCCTCATTTCAGAGGTGGAGGAGCTGCAGGATTTGTAAGGACTCGAGAGCAACGCAGAGTTAGCGGCTTTTCTGCTGGACAGGTAAGGACCCCTGCTTGATATACGTTTCATTCTATGTTTTAAACACAAGTCTATGGTGGCGGCAGTTACAGTAAGACTCACAATAGCGCATGTTGCAGTCGAGCTACGTAGCTTGTTGGTAAATCTAGCTTGTTAGCTTGTATGCTAACTCCGGTGTTTAGCTTTGTCTTTATGGCTACTGGTTAGCAAAAGTGTCTTTCAAGTGACCAGGAAGTTATAACATTAGTTTGTGTTCAGTGTGTTTTTTTGAATGTGCTGTCCTGGTTATCTGGCGTCCTCTGTTACCATGGCTACACGTGTGCTCCTCTGTGGGGAGAGGCTTTGGCGTATGCTTTTCCCTTAAAACTCCAGACTGCAGCTTTAAAATTCAAAAAGAGTTCGACTAAAAACGTCATCAAAAAATAAGAATTGAGCATTCGTGACCTTACCTTGGATAATATGAACGACGTGTTCATTTGGACACACAAAGGCTGCGTCCACTGTTCCTTCGATGCCGAGCTCCTCCTTCAGGGTTTTGGGGTAACCCTCAATCAGGGTGTAGTGAGCGGCTCCTTTGTAGATGTAAATTTGATCACCCTGAAGGTGTTTGACACAACAGGAGGGGTTTGAGTTTTAACTTAAGCACAGCTCAATGTTTCTGTGAAAGCAGGAAGACTTGTGATCGGTTCGTTAAAAGCCTACCTTAATCAGGTAGATCTTGTCACCGTAGGAAAAGACAGCGTCCACTCCTTCTGTCACCTCCTTCCACGTCCTGGTGATTTTGAAGCCGTGAAGGCCGTCACGGCGGGTGTCCAGACGCATGTAGTTGGGGCCTGAGTGGAGATAAGCATGCTTTATTTTCTTTTTAAAGTATGCATTTGTTTTTTTGTCCGGCCCTTATGCTAAGCTAAGCTAATTCCCTCATGAATTTATCGTCATGCTTTATACATTTAACTCTCAGCGAGATCATGACCTTTATATTTGCCAAAATGTTGAATAATTCTCCTCTGTTTCGTTTATATGTTTTTTTTACTTTACCTGAAAATAAATATGTTTTGCCTGTATCATCGGTGGTGATGGCATCTAGTTTGGTCTCACTGCATTTCGGGACACTATGACCAGCTCCATGACCTGCAGTCAGATACAGAAGATTAATCAAAATACATCCGTCTGTATTTCCTGTACAATATGTAATAAGAAATGTGTCAGTTCATGATGAACTAACCAAAGTTGGGGCATCTCATGAAATAATCGCGGGCGTCCTTTGGGTAGGTACCGTTCACCTCTCCTGATACAGGGTGGAACCTGGTGAAGTGGTGTCCATGGAAACAGTAGTAGTGCTCCAGCCAGCGGAAGGCGGCGGTGCAGACGGGCAGGTGTGACCACTGCTTGGTCTTCACCGCCTTTGTGCTGATATCATAAACATGAACATCATTTCCTGTGGGAGGAGAATTATTAGTTTGAGCAACAAGGATTGATGCTTTAATCCCTTAAAGTCTAAATTAAAAGTCTCCCAATATTTGCTAAACTACCTATTAGATATACTGTAGGCGTGCTGCATCAGGGCAATTCAGGTTAAGTTATATTTGACAAATTGTATTAAATTTCTGGAATCTGTGAGTGAAGCTTACTTCCTCCACTAAGGGGCAGCACCACCTTAATATTTCTAAGACTTTCACTTATTTGAAACATGATTTTACAGCATAACTATAGACTTGAGTCAGTGAGATGAATATGTTTACACTGAATGCCGACATACCCTTGAAGAAGAGAACTGAGTCAGTCATGCACTCTCCCTGAGGACACTCAACAGCAGCATCCAGATGAGTGGGGACTCCTGGGAAGTCCTCCTGGATCCCTTTTGGATAGCCCTCTTCCAGAGTGTGGTTATAATAGCTGAACACCTTGTCGTCCTGTAGATGACATCAGGAGAGAGAAGAGATTAATGGCAGATATTGCTCTTTTGACCTTTTATCTCATAATTATGACTTACGTCAAGCTTAGTTTTCATATTACGTTATTTCTTTAACTGGCGATAAATGGCCTTTCCGTACAAATTAATGTCCCATACCAGGAAGAAATAAATGTGATCGTGGTCGTCTGGGTTGTCTTTGTTGTGCATGCGGAAGGCAGCGTCGACGTGGCCGATGTGATGGATGTCGTCGAGCTCCTTGAAGGACTCGTTGGAGAGCACAGCTGGACCAGCGAAACCCTTCCACAAGTGGGCACCTGAAGGGAAAACACCAGAGTAGTGTCATTAAACTGCAATAAATATATATTCAGTTCAAAAAAGAACTGCCCAACTTTATGTGAAAAACTCTGTATAGGAAGTTTCATACCTTTGAAGAAGAAGGTGTTTCCTTTCTCGTCAGGAGTGATGGCATCAAACTCAATGCCGGCACAACGGTCGGGCAAAGAAGCATCTCCACCTGTATTTTAGAGTTACAATAATACATTTAGTATAACGTGTATTACCTTGAATGCAGTTGAAGTAATGTGAAAATGTGTATCATTAAACTTGCATTGTTGCTTAGACCAGTGAGAAATCAGGGCTATGATTCTAATATTTTTATTAAATACCCACCGTCTACTGCTGCATCTTGTGCCGGCCTGTGGATAAAAAAAAAGATAATAATTTCCCTGCACTTCAGCGTAGCACCACATTACATTCAGTTTTTAAAAATCCTTGAGTTATGATGACAGAGGGGTCAGTAAGTGTCAGACAACCGAGGCAATACGATGACTTTGCACCCTCTTGTATTTGCTCCATTGATCCAACTGGTGGACTTTGTTAAGAACAAACACAGTTAAGAATGAGAAGGAATGATTCAGCCATTTGGGGTTGGACACAATACCAGGAACGCCTTACAGTTTCATGTAATACAAAGAAACATAAACACAAAGTTCAACCTCAAAGTTACTGTAGAGTTGAGTCAACAGGTAAGGTACACTGTCAATAAAGTAAGTTATGGATTTCCCCTGTATTTTTAATACAGCCAAATATACATTGAAGAATCTTGCATTTTTTTTCTAAATTGAAAATATTACTTAAAGTTTAATTCTGTAATTGCATATATTGGATATGATTATTGACAATAACCAGTAAAAGAAGTGTTGGTTCTGTAGTAACATTTAGATAGATATTTACATAGATTTGTTTCTTAATTGACAGATATCTTGTAAGTTTTCACAGTTTTTCTAGCAATGTATCATATAAACTAGTTATTAACTTTATTGCTGCTTATTTTCATTATAAAAGTGGTTGCCATCTGTAAAGGTCATTTCTATATCTAAATATCCTTAATTATATATTAAAAGGCCAACAAATAAACAGAATTCAGTTTAAAGCTAAAACTACATGTAAAACATCCTGAAAACCTCTTGAACCATGCACACAAAGTCAAGAGTGAAGAATCTTGGGATCAGGATATTAAAATGACAATGTCCTGAACTGAATGACCTGTTTGTTAAGGGTTAATTCAATACAAGATACAGGAGTTTATTAGTACTCACGCAGGTGCTCCATTAGCGAGGGTTAGTGCTAAGCACAGAAACAGAGTTTTGGTGACCAGGTCCATGCTGAAGTCCTCTGGCAGAACGTCTGACCGGGGAGCAGAGCTGTAGCTGTGCAGGAGCTGAAGCTGTGCTTTTATCCTGAAACTTCTGTGTGTGTGGGGGCGTGTGTGTGTGTGTGGGTGGGTGGACAAGTTAGGAAACTGTGTGCATTTATGCATGTGTGTTTGGACAGGGTGCGTTTGGAATCTTTGCTGTTGCAAAATAAGGTTTTGGCATGATCATTTATGCATCATAATTTACTCATTTGGTCAGTATAATGTACAACTCAACTAATGTTCTCCTGCTGGTAACTATCAATCAATGAAACTGTTTTAATTAAATCTTGGAGAGGAGATGAAAAGTAAAGGAGAATCTTGAATTTGGCTTGTAATGTGAATTTCAAATCACATTATTGATCTGTTTGGTCACTACTTCTAACTGTTTGTCGAGTCAGGAACAGTAAGCTCCCTTAGACTTTTCTGGAAATGTTTCCGGGCAAGCATGGTCACAAGAGAAAATACCAGATGTGATAAGGTTTAGTTAGGCAATTGACACATTAAACAATAAATGAATAAATGCAAAATTAGATGCAAATCAGAGTTTAATTATTTTAAATCAGAGAACAGTACAAAATCATAAAGCCCCTCCCCAGCTTAAGCAAACTAAACAGTTTGATCTCCTGATTACACTCATAGATTACACTGATAGTTCTTAAATTTGTGTCTATTACTGTATTGATTGATTACATTATGGGCATAATTCACAATATTTCATCCGATATCATTCAGGCACACAGAATAATTGCCTCCCAAGATTTACTGAAGATACATTTGAGGCAATCAAAAGAAATGTTGGAAACACACATGGTTAATTAAAAGCATGCATTAGTACTTTGATCTGTAACTTAAATCTTTTGGACTGAGTAATTATGATCTACTCATCTACTATATTTGCCCTTAAGCTAGTGATTATGATAATGAGAGAATAATCAAGTAAAGTCACCATTTTGAAATCTCATCAAACATGATCCTATGAAATTACAACATGTAGGAGGTAGAGGCTGTATATTATACTCAAAGAAAGGATATTGCCTGCTATTACAGATTTACCCATCTCAGTTTATCACAGCGGTTAGTCTTAACAACCCGATTTTTCTTTCCATCTCTGTCTTCATCATCCTCTGTGGTTCACTTGTAGCGGTATATCTTAACGCAGTGATTCATGCTGTCTGACACGACCATGTGGCCATCAGGGAGCAGTGCCAGGCCTCTTGGGCTGCTCAGGTTATCGTTCACCAGTGGCCAGCCAACTCCTTTGGATGGGTAGAAGAGAACGCGGTGGTGCTGCTTGCCCCAGTCTGCCACCAGGACATCTCCATCGCCATCGATACAGAGACCCCAAGGGCAGGTCAGAACAGGCCCCAAGCCCGAGCAAACCCCCAGGATTCGGATTGTGTTCCAGCCAGGCTCCAGGACTCGGATGCAAGGGACACGTCCAGTCTCATTTCCTCGTTCGGACACTGCCATAAGCCCGGTGGTGAGACAGGCTGCCACCAGGTAGGGTCTGTGGTACCCGGACACAACCGTGCGCTCCAGTCTGGCCCCGGTTTTGGGGTCCAGCTTCAGGGAAGTTAGCGTGCCACGCTTAATGTCAGCGACCAAGAACTCGTCCTGACGGGTAACAGTCACCCCTCTGGGAGCATCCAGCTCTTCATTGGTGGAACCGATCATTGTGCCTCCAAACATTTGCAGGAGACGTCCATGACGGCTGAACACCAACACAGCTCGTTCAGCAGCACACGTCAGGGCAATGAGGCCCTTTGAATTCACAGCCACGTCAAAGTAGTTGCAGATGCGGGAAGACCTTTCTGATCCCGAAGGAGACACCTGCTGCACAACATTCTTCTGGAGATCAGTCACCTGAATGCGGGCATTTCCACAATCCACCACAAAAAGCTGTCCTTTGATAGTTGCATGGACGCCACTTGGGAGGTTGAAGTCAGTGCGGCCTGATCCTTGTTTACCAAACTGTTTGACCATATAAGCTGAGTCGAGCGCAATCGAACCACCCTCTTCATCCAGTTCTCCTAAAGATGGCACAACTCTGTCTTTCTTATCCTTGTGCTGTTGTGATTCCTTCCCTTGGTGTAATTTGTCTCCTTCAATTGCTGACATCGACAGAGATCTGCTCACCCGGTTTAAACCGACACCCTGTGTGTCACGCGTCTGGGTTCTGGATTGTCGTTCATCAGAACTCATCGTGTTCCTGTCAGATTCTGCACCATTTCCTTGCCGTTCTTCAAGAGTTGAAGGTTCAGAGGCAAGGCGCATTCTGTTGACCTTTCTGACTCCCCTTGTCTCACCCTTGTCTCCATTATTCATAGGGTGAAGTTTACCTGAGAGGTCAGTGGTGGAGATTGAACGGCAGTGATCCTGCTTGAGGGATCCATTGACTGGAGTGTTCACAGTGTAGGTGTAACAGGAATCATCACTGTCCGCTGGGGATGGAGGGCTTCCACTGTCCATTGAAGAATTATTCGAGGTCTTTTTCTTAGTGTATTTAGAAGGTGGATTCTGTTTAGTGGAAAGATCTACAAGACTTTGCCTGGGGAGTGAACCTTTGCGCTTTGTATTGGGAGATAGTGCTGTTTCTACAGGAGGGCAAGATGGTTCTTCACATGAGACAAAGACAAGAGACTTTTGCTTCCTCTTTCCCTTCAGTGTGGGCCGCCTCCTTGCTCCATTTTGTCTGCCATCAGATTCATCACCTTCAGATTCTCCCTGACTGGAGACTGGTGGGATTGCAAGGAAAAGGTCTTGCCCTTGCATGTCTGAACACACAGATTCCACTTCCTCATCTTGGGATGACTCAGATACTCCACGATGTCTCGGTACAGGGGATTTTAAGGTGGGTGATTTAAGCTCATCCTCATTCTCTGTAGAGCTTGACAGACGTAGTTTCCGGACAACACGCATGTTTGCCTTATTGCTTTCCTCTGGTGTGTTCCGTGGCCCAGCTCTGTTTGGTTGTGGTTCCTTTCGAATTTCAAGAGGGGTAATGTTTGAAAATGCTGCATCACCTGAGTGCAAGGCACACTTCTGTCCTTGGACACCACAGACACCAATCGGGTAAGTCATGCCTTGCTCGTGGACATCAACTTCTCCTAAGCTTAAGGTCTTGGATCCAGGGCTTGGTAGGAAACTGACCCTTTTCAGTGTTAGAGAGATCTCCCAAGGTTGTGTGACTTCGGCCACTCCTCTTTGGAGCTGATTTTTGTTTGATCCACCAGCAGTACTGCCCCATCTTTGTATCTGCTCCTTCAGCTGTCCAATTTTTCTAAGTTGCTGGTCAACAAGTGACTGCACAACTCGCGCCGCTGCAGCATTCTCCCTCTTCAGCTGACTGAGGTGCCGCTGGGCCTCTCTGTGGTCTTGCTCAACCTTCTCAAGAAGGCGACGCTCCTCTCTCTGAGCCTCAATCACAGCATTGTCCAACTCACGGTTCACCTCCTCCACTTCAGTCTGCTGTCGCTCCCTGAGGCTCTGGAGTTCTTGTTCTCCTTGCTCCAAGTTAGAAAGGGCCTGAGTCACCCAGGGGGGTGGTGAGGTAAAAGATATGGGTGTAAAGATGGACTCCCGGGGGGTGATTGATAGAGGCGGTGGGGAGCTCACATCTCTGTGTATTGGAGTGCTGTGTGTCAGCAGGGCCGTGAACCCAAGGAGGGCTCTTCTCTCTGAATGAGATCGCATTAACATAGTGGATGGTAGATTTGAGCAATCCTTGTCAAGCGGGCTTTCAATTTGTACAACTTTTAAATGGGTATCTGTAAAGACAAAGAGGAAATGCAAAAGAAAAAAAGAGTGTCAAAACCTTGTTATCGTGGTATTAGAAGGGGCTTTTAAAACTTTTTTGGAAAGAAATTAAAGTCTCAACATCTACAAAGTGAATCCAAAAGAAAACTAAGGATTGCGATAAGCAGTTGTGGAATAAAACAACAAACAAAAAGAACATTTAGGGACTTATCACACCGAGAATTTTCACTAGTAAAGTATCTACAGCATAATGAAAATGATAATAATAATGATATATTGTACTTTTCAAAATACTCAAAGACGCTTCACGCTGGCAATAAGAAAATCCTAGTCAGTCATTTCCTCACCAAAACAGTCACGCTGCAATGTTTTGCAAATGAGCTCTTAAGTCCCCCAGGAAATCTATTTGACCTACCTGTCAACTCAGGTGTATCACATAAACCCTTTGAGGACTTGCGTACATTTCTTCTGCTGTTCGAGAACTAGGACACATGTGCCCTCTCGTTGCAACTTTATCCATCTGACACTATATTCTGTTTCTCACGAGACTCCAAAGTGCTCTCAGGTAACCACTGTCCTGTTTCCCTGAGGTCAGCGTTGTGTTCAGGCTTCAGCTGTGTTGGCAGCCGCTGATCACGACGACAACGAATGTCCCAAACTGGATGTTAATTAGCAGTTTACTAAAGGACATCTGATCTAGATCTCTATTGAGCGAGCATTGGATTACCAATCATGTCGTACTTTATCATTTAATTTGTATTTAAAGGTGCACAGAATTCTATACTGTTTTATTTTGTTCACGTGTGGCGGACCCTGCCACCTTTCTAGCTTCAAACAGTGTTCTGGATACCTTATTTTCCTCTGACAACAGCTTGTTTATTCACTTATGGGAAAAATAAATGTTTCTGAGTTTGTATTATTACCCCATTAATATTGTAAATATAATCAGTCTGAGTTTGAATTTCTTCTCAAAAATTACATAATGCCCCTTTAAAGCTATTTCTGACATTATATGGTAATTGAATGTCGTTGCATGCCAAGTTGAGGCGGAAAGGTCGGTTCTCTTAACGTCACTTATCGTGAAACTTCAACAGTCTCAAATAGTTTCCTTCGAGTGCAGCACAGACCCTCATTGTCACTTTTGGTGGAAACAGCAGCGCTTATCTGCTCAAGGCACTGAAACTGAACTCTGTCTTTCAACGCCAGCACGAGGTATGTGAGACATTGCCAGGAGAAGGATCCCTTCTCTCTTCTCTCTTTTATTTTTCCGAATTATTTTTGACCATGCAAAACGGACAATTATTTGTGTCTCCAATTGTGCGCACCAGTATGTATATGTTAACAGCGTAGACTTGGTTAGGGAGCCTTTAAACCCCACCAGGAGCAAAAACAATAAGGCTTTTGCGAGGATGAAAGGATGAGGTGTCAGTTTACCTGTGCATGCTCACAATAAGGTCCCCCTGGAAACATGTGACCTCAGACTGTCAATGGATAAAATCTGATTCCCATGTTTTAGAAAGATGTCAAAGATGCTATCTGTCGGTGACATTTGTCGTATAGTGTTCAGGACAATTGAAATGTTACTTAAAGAAGAACTTATAGGAGATATTTATAGCTGGAGATCATGGAACACATTATCTTGGATGCAGTCTCAATGTCATAACGCGTGCACATTAAGGCATCATTAAGGTGGCCATCAATCTGTTTGTCGGAATGAGGGGAAAATGTGGGTTATGTGTCGGTAACAAATCCCTGTCACTCTCCGGGAGTGAGGCCACTGGGTGTTCTCACGTTACCCCACTTTAATGTTGAATGAGAGGCACCAGTTGCTAAGTTACGGGATGGCCTTTGCTGAGACTATGGAATAAATGATACCATTCATAATTGAGAGGATTATGCAGGATGTTCAGGAGCATTCCAGCGTATCGAAAGCAAACAATGGGGCCATTCAGCGCAAGTTACTGAGCATAAAGCTCACAGGTAAAGGCCTCTTTGAAATGTTAATGAAACAACTTCATTTAGTTCAATAGAAAGAAATCTGAAGGCTGCAAATTGCTCCCAAAGACTTCTGTTATTTTAGAATTCTGTTTGCAGAATGAGTACCAGTTTATATTCAGATCCTAAGGTGCAAACTATTGGAACACAACTGTGCATATGCAAAAATAACTGTTTGTAAAAGATGTCCTACCTGAATCACAGGTGTGTGCTTCTTCCTCTGCCGCTCTCTCCGCTCTGTCCTGCAGCCTCCACCTCCTCCTCCTCCTCCCTGCACCTCTCTCTGTCACTCCCTCCGTCTCACCCTTCTTCCCCTCCCTCCTTCTTTCCATTGCGTTCTGCACAGGTTGTTGTCTATTATGACTCCACGCAATGGCGTCTTTATGTGTGCAGACAAACAAATATACACTTGATTTATACGTGAAAAACAGACATTGTGGGCATCACTCAACTACTGATTAAATACACAGATATTAAGAGAATTAAAATAGCATCAGAATAGATAAACAGTGAAGATTCAGCTCTAATCTGAACCTGTCTTTAAGTTTGACAGAAATATCCAGATATAATAACACAGAAGGTTAAAGGGCTGATTATATTTAAAAAAAGGGATTTACTTTGAGTTACTGAGTCTGGATCAGCAAGCAGGTCGAATTTTTTCATTCTATGTCTTCACAAACATGAATTTCCACTAAAGAAATCACCCCCTTTTGATATATGGGTAAATAGTTTCTCTCCTAGTTATTGCTTTCCGAAAAAAGACAGTAGCATTGAAATATGATTTAATTCCTGAAATTCAGCCTGAAAAATATAAATCATAAATATTTTGTTCCAGAAATAAACTGGGACTTCGCAGGGCTGAGAAAAATAATACATTTTTACAGATTTTATCCTGAACCCGTTAAATATATGGATACATATAACTACAAATAGCTATGTATTTTAAAATATGGGATATTGCCTTTTACAAACGAACTCCTGGAAACCTGCCTGCTAATTAATGTCTGTTATGAATTTACTTCGTTTCTCTGGATTTACAGTCATCAAATGTGCGATGAACGAACAGGAGTTTATCGATGCAGACACTTACTTTTCACCATTGAACCACTAGATGTCAGCAAATACAAAGCTTCACAGAGACGACGACCTCTGCTGCACTGTGATCTCTCAACTTCAATGTGCTTTAAAAGAGAGCCGATATATGACAGTTAGATAATTTTATATATAATGACCTGGTTTCTTGTTTATACCTTGAAGAAATTCAGTATAATCTGCATGATGCCTGCTTTAAGTTTCTTGAGATCCGGGACCTTTACTGAACATATTAAAAGTGAGAGTTTTCTGATCTAAATGTATCAGACAGTTTTTGTTTATGTTGTATTTTACCTTCCTGTGCCTAAATCTCTCTAGATTTCAGCTCAGTTTTCTTGGTTTTCAGTCACATGGACTCTGATCATCGATCCACCTGTGGACAGTTCAGTCATTGTGCGGCCTGACGTGTACACGTGCACCTTTTCTGTTTTTGATTTTTTACAAACTCAGTTATGTCTATTTGCTTGTTTAATGTTTTTTTTCCCTGCCTTGCCTGGATGTAACAGTCTCATACATTTAATATATTTTCTGTCTGTGAAAGAAAGTTATAACAGTTCAGTCTGTCTAACTGCTCTTTACTCTTCAACAGACCTTCATGGAGGTCAGTCGTATACTGTAGTTGTATATGCACCATAAGGCAGAGTCACTGTGTGACAAGTCAGATGAGTAACTTATCCAGTCCAGAGTCCAGAGTTTATATAACACTGGATCTGCTTTTTCCTAAGATTATGTTTAAAAAATTTGAATCTGGCAAAAAGAAGAGGAATTATAACTCCATGGGGTCAATCCTCTATCTAGTTATAACAATAAAACAAAAGGACAGGACAACTACAGACATAATGTACATACACTGCCACATCACTTCACATATTTAAAATTTAATGTGAATGAATGAGAGAGACTAGTTCCTTTCACATCGGTTGACATGTTGCATGTGTCTGAATTGTATGTTGTGAGGTGTTTGCTCAGCTGTAGTTTCGGTGAAGTCAGAGTACGGACAGACACGTGTCTGTGTACTTAAAAACAAGGTTTGGTCCCAGAATCACGCATCATGCCTTTGTACATGTCGGCTTGTGTAACTCCTCTCGCGTTGTATTGAAAATATGTGCAGGGTGTGGAAGTTTTGGGATAAAAATCAAAGAAATTTGGACGAAATTCAATTTAAAAGCTCAGCAAAAAATGTCATCATTGATTCGGTACGTGCTCAACAGCTGACCGACGATTTTCAGCTGCGTTGTGGGATAACAGGTGCTCCAAATCAACTGCCTGAATACGGATTTTGGGATATTTGATCAAAACTGTAGCTTATTTTCCTTCTTATACAGCCATTAGGCGTTCTTATCACCCCCTCTCTGTCGCTCTGTTGTGGTTTGAGACGTCTCAGATGAGACTTAAAGGGGCACTATTGCGTTTTAGAGAAGGAATCAAAGTCAGAATCGTAATATTTGTAATATTTATGAGGCAATAATACAAACTCGGAAATATTTAATCCTTCCATAACTGACTGAAGCTGTTGGGTTCCCAGAACACTGCTGGAAGCTAGAGAGGTGGCAGGGTCTGCCACATATAAACAAAGTGAACCAGTATGAGATTGTGTTGTCCTTTAAGGTCAGTTTGTTTATTCAGTTTATTCGGTCATGACAACAAAGTGGGTTCATCTATTCGATATCAAACTTTTAGAACCAAGTGTTAATAAAAAAAGAAAAATGCAGCTGATCCGAAGCAAAACCTGAACACACTCTTCAGACGGCACCTTTGAGCTGTGTAAAAGATTTACTTCTCTTATAGGATCCAACATCTTCTCACCAATTATCCTCACACACACACACACACACTCACACACACACACACACTGAGCGCTGCCCCCCTGGACACAGATGGGTCCTGAGCCGTCAGTGTTGCTGGGTGTCACACGAGGTCCTACAGGCTGCCTTGCTGGTGTTGTGACTGATTATTTCTATCTTGCGCTCTGTCAGGAGAGATGGAAAATTATATGGGCCTAAGGTGGCGCTGCGTTATTGATATCACTGTTAAAACTCTCCAATCCAGCTGCTCGCCTCGCCCGCAACATCCCTGCAATTAAATCTGCACGCCGCTCGGCGCCTGGCAGAGAGTAATGGGCCCAATAGTTACTGTAACAAAACAATAATGTGATTCAGCATGGCAGCGTAACAACCATATATATAAATATCAGTGCTGTATATGACAGGGGAGTTAATGGGTTATTATTGCCACTCCCCAAACAACAAAGCAGGTGCTGAGTGGACTTGTTGCAAACAAACAATTAAAAAAAAAAAAGAAAGTCTGCAAAGCTTTCTGGGATGGAATTAGAAAGGCGGTCAACAAAGTCATATTGCACTCTTCTCTACCACTTTGCATACAGCAGGCAATATTAGGTGATGAATATGGTAATGGTCCTCATTCTAGTGGGACTATCTCCTTTCAGAGGGGAAGATCTGGTTCGGCTGTTAGATTCGATTAATTCCTCTTCATGCCACTCCTCATTTTTGTGTCCCCCTCTCTGCTTGCCACCCCCCCACCCACACCCCTTCCTCGCTAACACTTTCAGGCCTATGATATTAGACGAACAATCGCAGAAACAAAACGAGCTGGAACAACCAAGATGGGAACAGATGGCACGTAATTGCCTGGTGGAGGAAGCCAGGGAGTCAATTTTTACCCGTCCTGGGGGAGTTGCAGTTGCAAGAAGGAGAGGAAAAAAAAAGAAAGAGAGAGAGAGAGGGAAAAAAAAAGTGCAGGTGCATTTGTTTTGATCAGATATGGCCTGGAGGAAGCATCTGAAAAATATTCATCACACGCACATTAGGGGGAGGAATTTAACAAAAGTGTTGCGGGCGAGACCTGGGATGCAATGGTGAGCTTTCATCAGGGGCGAGGAAGTGGATGTGTGGCTGAGTCAACAGCAGCAGATGCATCACAAATTAATATCACTCTGAAGTGTTGCAAAAACTGTAAAACTTTCAGATGGTGGCAGTCTGGCCGAACATTTGCCAACCTAATTTTAGGATTTAGTGATAAAGTGGCACTACTAATAATGTGAGAACACGTTGGAACAACTGCGATAACAATAACAATATAAGCTCCATTTTATTATGTACTTAAGCTTGTATTGTAAGTACACCAAAATTATAAATTCAAAGGAGAAATAATGTCGTGATGTCATTTGTTCCTGGTTGGAATCCAACAAGAAAAAAATATGTAAATTATAAAAATCTTTTTGGAATACTTACATCAGACACAGTAGAAACATTTCCTCTTGCAACGAACAGTTGTCTTCACTGTCCATTAAGGTTTCAATTATTTTTTGCTATTGAAACAAGTAGTTGATTGGTCAAAAAAATGTCGAAGAAATGGTAAAAAATGTTGATGAGTGTTTTCCAAAGCCCAAGATGACGTTCTCAGGTGTCTTGTTTTGTCCTCAACCCCAAAAATATTGAATTTACTGTCACAAAGGAGCCGAGAAACCAGCAGATATTCACATTTAAGAGGCAGAGGCAGAACTCAGTGCAGCAGATTGCAACCCCTTGAATGAGGCAGAAACCCTTTAATTTCCACAAATTAAAGCCTTATTCAATGCGTTATTTTGCTTTCAACCTAATATACACCGCTAAGGTGACGTAGATTAAACAAAAGCATCCCACCCCCGAGCTGAAAATGTAAAACTATAAATGCAGATCGACAACACTTGACCTGACATCTAAACATTTTGGAGGAATTAACTTCAGACATTATAGAACCTAACATTATATATACTTTTATTGTATTTAACAGTTTAATATTTGTAGTGCTGAGAGGAAAATCAGACTGTCGTCCATTAAAACGATAGCGGCTCTGTGTGGCTGTTGCTTTGCTGACGTCAAATGGCTTCATGTCTTCATCGTTCACGAGAAGAATCCATATCGGCGCCCTCCTCTTGTGGTGTTGACGACACTGCAAGAAATATTTTGACGTTCTCAGAAATGTTGAGAGGCCATGGACGTTCATTTTTTTGGTGGATGGTTAGTTAATTTATTGTAGTTTTAGAAGTAGTTTGTTTTTGTTGCCTGTGCCTTTGTACTTCCTGCATTATGTCACACGCTTGCTAGCTTGCCAGTTGTTAGCCTCAATTACTTCTAAATGCATTTGCCCAGCGGTGGTGTTCTAATAATTGAACTGCTGAAACCTTGTCGTAACCACCAATCACAAGTTATATTTGAAGGCAGTATTGGGCAGTAATAGTGCTTTGGGCTGAATGCTAATGTTAGCATGCTAACATGCTTACAATGACGACAATAACTTGCTGATGTTGAGCAGGGATGATGTTTACCATGTTCTACCATTTTAGTTTTTAGCTCGTTAGCATGAACATATTTACTAATGAAAATAAATAAGTACAGCTGAGGCTGATGGGAATATTATTAGCTTCGTAGGAAATTGGATCACAAGGTGTTGAGACCGTGACCTGATGATGGCGCGAGAGGAAAAGTCTGAGGCTCGTCAAGATTGCAGATCATCATCATGATATGTGAATGTTTTCACCAGATTTCTTGGTGATCAATCCACTAGTTGAAAGGATATTTCGGTGAATATATAACAACTTGAACAGGAGCTCACCTAGAAGATTTTCTTTCTTGTTTATCATTTTTTTCTGATAGCTTAGCATTAAGGGTGGACATGTGTTGGCTTAAATTGCGCATTTGCGTGCCATATTACATATCTTGCATCCGTACATCGAACCATACAAGCCAGTAGACCAAGTCCACACCTGTACAATGTGTCAGAGCCGCTGTGCAGTGACATATATGCTTGTCAAGATAGCTGACAAAAGATCAGCTCTATTCCGAGACCTTTATGTCCATGCACGGGGGGGGGGAAATGAAGCGTGGATGATTCCGATGGCGTGTTTTGTCCAGCAGTCATCAGACACCTGAGCTGGCCAAGTGGTTTTATCAACAGTCCACTGATACCAAATTTCCAAACAATAATAGATTAAGTGCTTTACATCTGGTTCTATATGGTTGGAGTTCTTTGGTGTACCCTCTAGATTAATCCACCTGAACAAGCGTATAGATTGGCAAGTATGTGACTAATTTGCTGTTTGTCTACGGGAGCATGCGGTTTAAAAACAAGTATATCTTCGGTGTCAGCCTACCTTTGGACTGTTTCCTCTGTTTCCCCTTGTTTACAGTCTTTGTGCTAAGCTAACCTAATTGATTATTGCTTTATATTCAATGGACAAACAATGACAGTGGTATCAAAGAAGGCGGATAATCATGTTTCCCAAAATGTCTTTATCTAGTCCTTTTAAAGGATGAATAACCTACTTGATGAATAAACCAGACAATTCATTTTGTGCTTTTTTTTTCTATTTCTTCAAAAATCCTTTATTTCGAGATCTGTGGCAACTTAATCAGTCCGCTGCGAGCCTTGCATAAATTGATACCAGGAGGTTAACTCCCTCATGGCTCCGAGGCTTGATAAGACTATTTGTCTGCACCCACTTCATCCTTGGACATGAATCAGTCACATACAGTACTGAGATGAATTCCTTTTTCTCTGTCCTCTAAGCTCTGACCACATCTGTTCAATTACCAGCATGGAAAGTGCATTACCATTGGCTTTGTTGTTGGAGATGCTTGATTTTCTTAGTAAAAAAGCAGATGAATTTATAATGTTGTGATCCCCTCTGTTGTGAATCTCTTCAGCGGACCGAGGCCCGGGATCAGAATGAGCATTTTGATGAGCTATAGGCCGTCTCTTCTTTTTACAATCCCAAACTTGCGCTGGCCGCCCAATATCAAACTAATAAATTACAGCCCCCCGTCTCCCACATAACTCACTGATAAATAAAAAAAAAGGGTCTGCCATGGTGTGCAGCTGTGACCCAGGGTTACCTAGCAACAGGTCATGCCCAGACGTGATGCACAAGGTAGAGATACACCTCTAAGGAGCGGGAGAGGAGGGGAGGGACGGAGATGGAGGAGATGGAGGAGCAAGGGGGGAGGGAGGGAGGGAGGGAGGGAATGGGCCTCATCCTCACTCTCTATGACCCTTGACAGATAGAAAACGCACTCAGAGGAAACGGCGTATGATTGACAGGGATATTTGAGGAACCTGAGCCTCCCTGGTTTCTCCATTACTGTTTTCAGGCTGGACTCCGAGCCGCGAGAAGTCGGCAGAAAAACTGATTAGCGCTGTTTTATGGAGCCATCGGCGGCTCTTTCATTCAGCCCCGGCGTATAAAGACAGTTTGAATTAATTTGTACATCTGTATTTGAGATGTGGCATCAAGGAAAGCAATCAGATTTTGTTGTTCTTTATTCCTCCCGGAAGAGTCGCCCCTGTCTCCTCCTCTGTCTCCTGTATACATGCATTAACACACACAGGAAACACATTTGCCACACTGAAGCACACAATCAGCTTTCCAACCTTGGCGCCCAGAGAGTTGTCTGATGAAAACCCTAACTGACAGGCCTAAAAAGATTGAGCAATAGCACAAGAGACGCACAGCCACAGCGGTGTACAATGTCTTTGCCAGAACAGTGCGGCATGGAAATGAGAGTGTTCAGTCCGTGTGCGCCCCCCTCTCCCCTCCCCTCCTCGCCGCCCTTCCTCTGTTGCCTGTGCGACAAACCCTCAAGGGGACTCTGCAGCTGTGTGGGGTTAGCACATGGTCGAGTTAGGGGCCACACACACAAACACACACACACACACACACACACACACACTGACAAACACAGCTTTTAGTCTTTGTAAATATGGAATATTTATGCTGCGTAAACTGTAATAAGTTGCGCTTTAATTAGAATATTTCTCAAACGCAGTTGGGTTGGGAGAGAACGCAGCTGCCGTTTTGAGTGACAAGCTGCTCTCCTCGATATTTCTCTGTTAACAATGGATGTATGTTTAAAGTGAAACGCTCGCCAAAAAGCAACCGAGGCTTCATTTGTGATTGAATGTGAGTTAAACCTTTGTGTAAAAGCATAATTACGATGAAAGAGGTTTACTGTAGTTTTGTTTTCAGGCAAGCTAATTTTCAATGGAGCGCGTGGGGCACTTTTATGCTAGCATCAAAACCTGCGACCTAACAGGTAGGAGGTCCACCATTACTCTCCTGCCTGTTAGGTCGCACTCTGGGATCGACACTTTTTGTCTGCCATGACGGAGGCGCGTTCAAAAACCTTCTTTTTGGTAAACTCAGTGTACACAAACAATGTTCTCAATGCTCGTGTTCATGTGTAGAGACCCTGGTGATACTACGAGCAAAGTTCATGTTGTGTTGAGCCTTCTTAGTGTTTTAAAAATAGTGATTTTGATGCTAGCGTAAAAGTCGTAAAATCATTAAAACAGCTGCACAGCGCCAAACAGCTGGCAGACATGGTTAGCCAGTTAGCTAGGTAGGGTCAGAAGGTGGAGGGGATGGTGAGTGGCAAGTGTGAAACCACTGTTTTTTTTAATGATGCTGTTTCACTATTTGCTATCAAAAAATGGCTGGAGAGGGACTATTGTTTGAGACGGCTGACAAGTGTAATGCGTTGCTTGTTGAACCCAGAATTATCACCAGACTCTTGAGTTTCCTCAAGAACAATGAGCATTTTAGCATCTTTCAGCTCATTGTTTTGATTTTGCAGCTCACAGCTTTACTGTTTTGGTTCACTATCGCAATCGTATCAGTGTTGCTTTTGTCTTTTTTAGTGAAAAAGCTTAAAAGAACTCATTGTAACCTACCTGCTCAGCACCAGACAGCTGACAGACAAAGTAAGTGTCCAGCTGTTGAACACAGTGTAACAAGATATTAATCATTAAGTGTTGGCAGAGACCAAATCGGAGCAAAAAGGCGAGAGAATATTAGATTTGCAGTCATCAGGTGGACGCAGAAACAACCCTGAATGAGCGCTAATGTTGCTAGGTATCTGCTAGATGTGTAAAAAGGCAACTTTTTGCTAACAAGACAGTCAAACCAACATAGAGGTGATAATCTGTATGTTGTTTTTACAGGTTCTTTCCCTGAGGCAGCCAAAAAATTCAGCTTATGTGTATTTAAATATATTTCCAGATTGGAGTCAATGTGATGTGTTATTTTTATCAACTAACGTATTGATTTGCTGTTCTAGCTTGCAATTGTTTTATGTTTTACCACCACCGGGCTAAAGATCAGGACTCTCGGGACGGGGTTGTTGGTCAGTTCGATGATTTGTTTGTCTGTTCACTTTTAAGTCCTGGAGGTCTCTACACTACACTTTCTTCTTCATGGTGTTACCATCACACCTGATACTGCATCATGACCTCCAGGGCATCACCACTATTATGCATGTGCAAGTGCTGTACGCCTTAGAGTAAGGGGAATCGACGGGACTCAGCCTTTGATTGAATCTTGCAAAACAAGACGTGATTTCTGTAAAAGACATTATTCCTTCAAACTAAAACTCTTCTCCTGTCAATAACACAGTGAAAAAATCACTACCCTCAACCTTACTTAGTTTTAGTGCATTCAAACTAGCAACATCTGCAGCTGCCAGCTGAACCATTTTACCTTCAGCTAAATCATAGTTTGAAGCCGGACTATGCAGACAGACATGCAGACATAAGGTCTCTGGTGTGAGGCAAAGGAGCCAAAGGCATGAGGCGCTTAAAGGTAATCAATAAAACCTTGACATCAATCCTAAACCAGACTGGGAATCAGCGTGAAAAGGCTAAAATATGTACGATACGGTCATGCCATTTAGTTCTGATTAATAGAATGACAGCTGAGTTCTGTAGAGGCTGTAAATGGTACAAAATATCTTATTCTCTTAGTCTGGGGTAGAAGAATCTGTTGTACTAATCAAGGTGTGGGAACATACAAATATGCAAAAGGGGAAAAAAAGATAAATGGACAGTCAAAATAAATCTGGTGTGCAGGAATAGATTTAACGGGAGAAGATGAGTGACCTCAGTAAATGGTAAAAACTCAATAATACATGTGTGGAGGGGATTGTGGTGGTGTGGTAGTTATGGCTGCCAAGCAAAAGACCACTGTTCCAGACGTTTATTTAACATCTGAATGTGGGAAACCACTGGATATTTTCAAACGAGGGACCACTGTTCAGGATGGTTACCAAGCGAGACCACTGTTCAAGACTGTGTTTCAACATCCATAGGCGGGAAACCACTGGTTATTTAAAACAAGAGACCGCTGCTTGAGACTTAACAGTCGTAAGTGTTAAATCACTGGATATTTAAAAAGACAGACCACTGTTTGCGATGGTGTATGTCACAAACAGCGGCTGTGGTCCCTCGTTTAAAAGAACCACTGGATCTTTTAAATGAGGGACCACATTTCAAGATGGCTGCCAAGCAAGAGACCACTGTTCGAGGTGGCGTTTAAACATTCGTAAGTGCAAAACAACTAGCTATTTTTAGTGAGAGACCACTGTTCGTGATACTTCTTGTAACATTTATAAATGTGAAACCACTAGATATTTTTAACGAGAGACTGTTTTCGATATGGTTGTTTGACATTTGTAGGTTAGAAACCACTGAAGACGAGATGAGGCAGTGTCGCCAGAGCACACACTTAAAATAATTAACACAAAGAAATGGAAAGTAGCAACATATCCATGATTTGCAGAAGCATAGATTGCCAGCGTTCATTCCCGGGATTGAGCTGAACAAGTTCTCCTCCCGTTTCCCAGAAGCTCACCGTGCACCAGTTGAGGCGGTGGGCGCCATGTGCATCTCCTCATGCAGCTAATGGACAGCATGCACACGGCGATAATTTACAGGCAGCAAACATGACGTATGCCATCAGAGGCTGGTGTGAGTAAAATGGGCATCCATCACAGATGCTAACAACTCTGATTAAAAATACATAATCTGCAAGCGGCCCCCTGATACCGCCGTCAAGCCATTTTGGGCCTAATTGCAATTGGTCTCCGTTATGATCAAAGGCAAGTCACACCTGCTCGCCTTTAGCTTTCGTTTCGCTGATTACACTTTCAAATTTCATCAACGTCAAGCTGATAGATATGACATTATGGGGTAAACCTGTTTACTCGTGGTCAACACCATCACAGTCCCCGAATCCCGTCTTTCTCCCTGACTGTTCTCCCTCCGCGTCGCGCCTTGTTTTTATGCTCTCTCTCTCTCTCTCTGAAATCGAATGCTTCGTAGTGCGTTTAAAAAAAAAACATGGGAAAAAGGTAAAGGGGTTGGAGAAAGAGCAGCCGCGTCCCCCCCTCCGCTTCCTCACCTTGCCCACCACCTATATCTCTCGGGGGGTGAGTGAGTGACAAAGCATCGAGAGGAAGAGCACCAAGCCTCACAAGGCTTTGCACCCAGCGCTCACCCAATTTACACCTCTCCCTTTCCTGCAAACCCCACCCAAGATCCCCTGGTGACAGCACCATGCTAACCGTCACCTCCCTGCTGGCATGACTGTGTGTGTGTGTGTGTGTGTGTGTGTGTTTCAGTGTGTGTGTGCAAGAAAGCGGTGTGGTATCCTTGTGGGAAGCAGTTTTAGACCTTCAAACCGGAGATTTTTCTTGCAAGGAGAGGTCATGTTGTTCCCTCCTTTTCTTCTTCAAGGGACAAGTGTGGAATGAGAACTCAGGTTAAGGTTAGCAGTGAGAAGGTGTGAAGGGTTAAAGCCAAAACTAGGGATGGGTGCATCTGGGATTTGATAAGGAAGGTTTAGTTCATTTCAGACGCTAATTCCCTACCATCGTTAAGCTTTATGGATGTTGTTCATGTATTCTTTTTTTCTAGCTTTCTCCAACCCTTTGTACGCTGGTATGGTAATAATAAAGGTCCAAAATGAAGAGAAACTGCATATTTTTTTAATTGAAAGTCTCCCTAAATGTCTTTTCCTTCACTTTCCAGCAGTGGCACTCACCTCTTCCCACCAATCCCCAAGCCAATGATGTTCACCTGCCATCACACCTGCCTCTAATTTCCTTACTTAGTTCCATATACAAGCCACTTTCCCTCAGTTTCTTTGTCACGCTGTTCTCTGCCTGCCTGTTAAGAACACTCTACTCTTGAAGCCTCCTTTTGCTTGTTTGTGCTGACCTCCCTGCAACAAACCTAGCTCTTTTTTTCCCCTTTTACTTCTAGATCCCAGGATCATTAGTTATGTCAGTATCACATGCAGTATTTCAGTGTGTACGTTTTTATCGGAGATCCTTGTTCTGCATGTGCGTCCAGCAGGCAGTGTTCCCTTTATGTGACTAGATGGAAAGGAAAGGGTAGAAAATGGCCACCAGGAATTACTGACATCTGCTAAACTTGGACGTCCGTGGTGCAGAATCATCGAGCTATAAATTCGTATCCACTTTATATATATGCGTAGTATTTATGAGTGAATTATTTGAACTTTTACCCTCTGCACCATCTGTGCGAGGTGCTGCAGAGGGTAAAGTTAGGATACTGCACCCACACTTTCTGTGTGTTTACCCTAAAAATATAGAGGTGGTGTCCTCTAACAGACTCTCACTATATTAAACTTTATCACAATCTTTTCCAAACTTTAGCAATGCTGCAGTTGCCGTGTGCAGATATCTCAAAAAAATAATTAACTGGTTTTGCAAAATCTTCCAGAAACTGTATTCTTGTCTGGTGTTGGGGTCGGCTTGGACTTAACCTCCCATTAACAGGCTTTGTTCTGCTTCTCTCAGATTCCCTGTAAATAGAAGTGCAGAAAATTGGCTCAAAAATGGCGGCTAAAAAAGGCAAAACGTTTTGGTTTTTTTTCCTCTCTGCAGCTGCTTCACAGTTAAACCAGAACTACTGAGGAAGAGCAAAGCACAATGCCAATTCTAACTGAAAATAGGAAGAAGAGGAACATATGACAAAAGATACGGACGGTTCCTGAAGACTGTTACTGTGATGCTAGATCAGGATGTGCGGACACCTTACCGACACAAAATGGACACTTTCTGCTTTCTATATTCACGACTTTTTTCTTTTTTTTCCTTCCCACAATAAAATTCTTTGGTCACGACCGCGCCGTCTGTCATTCGCCATCCGGTTAAGCGACCAGACAAACCATTGAGGGACACAGCTGTGAGCTGGTGCGCAAAAAAATTAAAGCTTGATTTTACCGTTATAGCCTCAAATTGAATTCCTCCCCTTATTGGAATCACGTCATAACATTTGTGCAAGTACGGTTCTGAGATTTGCTGTGATGAATGCGGCAAAAAGAAAAGTGCGTCGGGGGACGATGTCCGACTGCAACTTCTCTGCCGGCGCAGTCTCCTCTCTGTCTGCACACTCGCACTAAACCCGCTCCCTCCTGAGCTAAGCCGTAACTTTACGTGATGAGTGAAGGGGGCTAAAAAAAACGTTTAAAAAAACTCACTGACAGGGTTTGAAATGATGTACCTACTGTACGCGAGGCCTGTTTAAACATCTTGACAGGATTAGAGTGGAGTTAAACTGCTTTGCAGGCGCAGTTAATTGAAGCGGATGAGGTTTTTAATAAAGCGTGCAGTGTTAGCAGCTGACAAATGGCTGGGCTGACACACAGGGGAAATTGCATTTAATGGCATCAGGTATGTGCTTTGCTGGAGCTTATCACATTACACTGGTGGGTGCACACACACACGCACACACACTTCCATGCACGTGCGTAAACGTACACACCTTGTTTTCATCATTCATTTGCGGGTGTGGGTGTGTGCGTATATGCGCGCGCCTCGGCCCACACAAACACACACACGCATTAATTTACGCTTACCTGAGCCAGTCAAGGTGTTTTCCCTCGTGGATTTCAATTACGGCTCAGCAGGATGCCTCGCGCCGAGCAGATAGGTCGGTAGGTAGGTTGTTAGGTAAGTGGTCGGACAGGCAGCGTCACACCGGACCTATTACTGTAACATTGCAGGAGAGTCAGGCGAGCTCGGGGGAATAGACGTGATTGTGGAAAAAAACTCTCAGCGGTCGTGTTAGCGTAGGCACAATGTGTGTTGACCTTATTTAACGGTGCAGAGAAACAGCACATTGGCTTCAAAGGTGGAGTGTGTGAGAGCTGGCCGAGTGTCAGATTCACGCTCAAAACAGTCATTTGCAACTACTGCTGGTAATTGTAGCTGCCATTAGCTGGTTAGCTCAGTTAGCAGTGCAGCTAGCGGTCTTTAAATGGTGGTCGGACAATTGGGATAGTGTCAGTGTTTCCACCGCTAGAATAAGAGCTTTAGACCTGGATGCCAACTAGCTAGCTGGTTAGCATGCTAACGTTGGTTCACATCTCTAGAGCACAATACATAGACGTAAAAACATCACATTCTGGTGATAACTGTAGTTAATTTTTGACCGTATTCAATTACATTTCTTGCATATTGCACTTTTAAGGAATATTATCAGCACATACCTTGACATTAAGCCTTAACCCAAACAACTTCTTTCTTTAATTCCATTAAAAATGACCCAAAATGACCCATTAAACCAAAGTGGTGATTATACTTTGAGCCAGTGTATGAAATCTTAACATTCAGAAATCTGTTTTTTTTACAGTGACCTTTGTCCTCTTCCCTTAATCATATTTTTGTGAGTTCCTCCGGTATTTAAATCCTTTTTGTTGACATGCCACTGCGCAAACACGCATCTGCTTTTCTTATCCTGAGAGGTTGCGTATCCATTTCTCCCGGACGATATTGTGTCTGGATCCGCTGGACGCAATAAAGGCAAGAAACTGTCAGAAAGGACAACAAGACAACATGAATTATTTCAAGTGATATGTCGGGAGGACCGCTGCATAGATGCCCTTTAGGAGTTGTCAGTTTGATATCTCACCCAGCAGTGCACGACACACACCCACGGATGCATGCCCAACACACCCACCCACCCACACACACACACACACAGCACCCAGAGTGTGGGCCTGTAAGAAATTCCTCATATAAGAGGACAATTAGAGTGTCTCATTTTCCCCTAATATCAATCACACAGCTCATGAATAAAGACAATTAGGTCCTCACGATTCCATACAATTGCATCTGCCCTTTGAGCTCCCCCTCCGATTTGGGAGCGATGCCTCTTGGGTATATGGCGCTCTCATCACGGCGACTCAGTGTGAGCCGGCGCAGTCAATAATAGGAGACAAAACAGAGGAGGCAAGGGCCCGGTTTCAGACTAGATCAGATCCTCCGGACGCGTGTCACTCTTCATTAGGGAGGCGGGGTAGCAGGGGATGCCCTTAAGGTGAGGATGGCCACTGAGAGATGGGGGGTAAAGGCAGCGGAGGGGAGGGGCGGAGTGGCAGCTGTGGACAATGACAGAATCTGTGTCCAAGGGCCCCTCAGGCCAAACACCAGCTCTCCTCCACCCTGAACTGATCTCTCGCCTCTAGACCCATCGCGGAGGGGAGGGAGGGAGGAAAAAAGAAGACAGAAATAGACCAGTCACACTCAGTGGACTTTCCATCCGTGCTCGCTGTACTCAAGACTGCGGCTGACATTGATGTAACACATCGCATCAATGTGTCTAATGTCATATTCATAGAAATGTGATTGGTTTACCTCAGGCATGGGTGGTTCCCTTTACAGCGCAGCAGCTTGGATAATGTCAGGTATTAATCTTTCATAGCCTCCATTAAATTAAGCACTTTGATTCACTTATTACTAATTTATACTGATTGCTGCAATGTTGCCGTACATGCTGGCGGAGGCAGATACTGCAGGATATCCCTCCCTGGGGCTGCCATTTGGGCAGACGGTGATCTTTAGTAAGTTAGCGGAAATAAACGTTCTTAGTTCACGTGTTTTAACTTCAGCTGACGAATGGCGTGATCCTCTGGTGGCTGGATACTTCTTCGATGCATTCTCCCTCGGGCTGGCCGAAGCTGAGGATTATTTTTTACGGTTAATCAATTCATTATTGGGTCTATTAAATGTCAGTAAAAAAAGAGTAATGAAGTGGTCATTACAGTGTCCCAAAGCCTGAGGTGAAATCATTAGATATCTTGTTTAGTCCTAAACCCAGAGATATCGCATTACTATCACATCAGACAAGAAGAAGAAGAAGCACGTTGTCACATTGGAGAACCTGAAAACTGAGTTTTGGGGGCATTTTTGCTTTAAAATGGTCTTAGATGATGATTAAACAAGCTGAGACTCATAATGAATCTCCTTAAACACAAAGCTGAGGGGAGCTGCAGATCCAGGTGATAATCCTCGACACTTCTTAAGTTGTTTTTATAGTGTCATTAGGGCACGATCACTAAATGGTGCAAGGACCAAGGATTTATTATTCTTTCTGTCCAGGCTGAAGTGATTTATTTTCCAAGTGGTTAAACATACTGGGAAAATCTTTAATCTTTGTGCAAAATTCAAACATGGTGAAAACATCTGAACCTTACGGGCTTTGGTATTGGGCGTGGCTACTTTCTCCAAATTTCCCATGTATGAAATTTGGTACATATGTGTTTCACACCTAGTCCTGCAAAGTCTCTAGGTGCCACGACCTGAACCCAACGGGAGTAACACGAAACAAAACAATTTGCTTTGGCCATGTACCAGGAGTTAGTCCGTGAATGGGAATCTTATGGGAATATCAGGTCAGATGCAGACAGCGGACACAGCTTCTTCTTCTTCCTCTTCTTCTTCTTCTTCTTCTCCTTACCTGGGATTGGCAACAGCTGATCAGTCATGCAAGTGTTGGAACTTATTCAACTTATTCAATCTCCCGTGAAGTGCTATTAAACTTTTGGAAAGGTGCGATCAAAATCGTCTAAATTGAGGATGCTTTTTTCGAAAAATGCCATACTTGAAAAAACGTGCATAAAAATAATAATAACAATAACATATTTAAAGGTAACATGGCTGGTGAAGCTGATATCGATAAGATAAAAATGCCTTGTGCTTTGGTAAAAATGGAAAAGCTGACATTTTGGAGATACGTCCACTTAGTTGTGTTTTCGCACCGTCCTGTCGAACGTCGCACTGATCACTCACACGTCAACACAACTCACGTTTTCAGCACGCACGTGTTTGTCATCAGTTATACATCCAGCTAATAACCCCATCTAAAAGTGGACAATGGGGTCTGTGACGGAGGCTGCGGCGCTCCGCTGCCACATGTAGGTGGCACACACTCGCCTTATTAGCCAGGTCAAACATAATCAGTGATAGACACGGCAGCGCTGCTTAATTATGGCTGGCAGCTGGCAGCGGGGGCCTTCCTTTAGGGGCCGGGTTATGCCCATGCATGAACCCCCCCCCTCCCCACCAATCCCCTCCACGCCGACCCTCCTCCTCCTCCACCGCCGCCACCCACCCACACTGCCCCAAATGAAGAATAAATCTAACCTCCCTTTTGTTTGGAGTGAAGCATGTGGCGGCCCCTTCATTTAAAGCAAGGATAAAAATGTGGACAGAATTCGGGATTAATAGAGGGGAACGGGGCATTAAATTAGTGTAATTGCGAGCTAATATGGTGCGTGAATGTGTGTGTGTGTGTGTGTGTGTGTGTGTGCGTGCGCTTGTGTATTTGTGTGCATGAAGGCAATAAAAAATATCCTTCCAACAGGAGCGAAAAACATTTTTTCCTCAGAGCAAACCAACAGAGCACCTGAGCTATTAAAGGGCTCCGATTTTTCAATTTTCACAACGCCGGGAAAAAAAACAAAAAAAAGCCAGGCAGCCTGTTTTTGCCGCACTTTGGGTGACACGACAGATGTATTCGCGAAGGAAGCTTCCTCCCAAACTAGGCACGGCGCATCCTGAGAAGGCGCCTAAGCTCCTGTCGCAAACAGCTTGTAAATCTGCACTTAAATGAGAGCGAGCGAGAGACCCGCTCCTGCCCTGCCCGCCTGCTGCCTGCTGCGTCACTGAAGAAATATAGCTTCATGAAGTTTGCATCCAGCACAAAGGGGCAGGAAAGAAGCACTCACAGGCGCGTACACTTTAAAATTATATCGCCCCTATGATAAAATGTTGCTCGGATCAAAACAGCTGTGAGACAGAAGAAGAGAGACACTGCTTGAAGCCGTAAGCAGTTGTGCACTCTGATCTCCCAAGGCTGTCTGTCTACACACACACACACACACACTCGCACTTTCCCCTTGCACATGCAGACCCCCTGATTCAGCCTCCTCTGGTATATTGATCCATTTCATTCTGCCTCAATGAGATGCAGACAGCATCCCAGAGCCCAGACCGCTCATAATCATGATATAACACTCGGCTGTATTGAAACCTGACATAGGAAGGCATAAATCGGATAATGCAGCAGCCGGGGATAATGAGCAATATCAGGTGACATATCGACGTTGTCATGCACGGCCCATAATGAAACATAAATGTGATGTTAGGCTTGAATTGGTACAGCCATGCAGGAGCAGGTGCACAGCTGCAAACACATGTTTTTTTTTTTTTTGTCCTTAACGC
>CAEMYA010000158.1:1655642-1687224 GCA_903131615.1 Diplodus sargus | reverse complement strand
GCACGTGCTGCCGCTGCTCGCCGTCACACGACGCGCGTGCCTTCGAGGGGGCCTCGCGCTCCCATTCAGCTGTGTAATCTGATTACACAGCTTTCACTGCAGCTGATTGTTTCACACATCCGGGCGTGGGGCTCTTTTGTTAACTTGTAGATGATATATTGATTTTTAAATACTGGTTTAAGCTCAATTAATCACTTCTTGATAGTTTCTCTCTTTTTTTTTTTTTTACCTTGAAACTAGAATAATCAAGACACGTCTATATAAGCGTGTCAAAGCAGAATGACTCGTGAAAAACAAGCATTCTAGGTGTAAAATACAATATGATATAGGACACATTCACCTGTTCAGTCAGATGGAGGAGTTTGGGTGTGCGTTTTTAAAGCGTTCATGGCATGTAATGGCGCTAAGGTGCCACATGGTGGCGCACTAATATTAAACTAGATGCCTCAAAGCTGCTGATCCAGATATCAGAGCAGAGAATCAGCATGAAAGAGATTTATTATGAATGAATTATGACAAATTACAAAATAATTATATCAAAAGTCCCTTTGAAACATGAAAATATGATATTACTCCTGAATTTTGGAGTCTTACTGAAGAAAATGTTGATATTATTCATGTCTATAAACCAATCTGACTACAAACATCACCTAATTTCTCTCATTTTTATAAACGTCAAGATCACTGATAGAGATTCAAAGGGGCACTATGTAGGTTTGGAGGAGACATTCAAAGTCATAATTTTGATATGTCTAATGATAATGAGGTAATAATGCAAACTCAGAGAAATATTTATTTTTTCCATAACTGAATAAACAAGCTGTTTTCAGAGGAAAATAAGGTTTCCAGAACACTGAACAGAGCACTGTTTGAAGCTAGAAAGGTGGCAGGGTCCGCCATATATAAACAAAGTACCACTAAATACCAGTATGAAATTGAGGTCAGTTTGTTTCTTCAATCCATTCAGTCATGAAAACAAAGAGAGTTTATTTATTAAGTTTGTTTTGGTATATATAAAAAAAAAAATCAGTCAATGATGATCTTTCTCTTTTTGATTAAAATGTCTTCCCTGAAACTATGTAGTGCTCCTTTAAACATATCCCCCATCTCCCACCCCCCCTCCTTGACACAGCACTGCTGTTTATTTGGCCCTCCATGGGGAGGGAAAGGGGTCGTGTCCCAGTCATGACCTGCATTGTTTTCTGGAGGGGATGAGATATATCTAAAGCCGTCTGTGTGTGTGTGTGTGTGTGTGTGTGTGTGTGCATGTGTGTGTGTGTGTGTGTGTGTGTGTGTGTGTGCATGTGTGTGTGTTGAGGTAAGGATGCAGTTCAAAGGAGGACAAAATATTGATTCATATACAGCCGTGTAATTGCTGGAGGCATCTGTTGCCTTGTGGTTTGAACTTTCATGTGTGTGTGTGTGTTTGTGGAGTCTGAATGAACTGGCCTGAGACCCCCCCGTCTTGTCTTCTGACACAATAGAGGACGGATGGCTGGAATAACAGAGAGATGTGAAATCAATTGGTGGGGATGTGTGCCTTTAATTGATTTTGTGTAACCTTTATTTAAACAGATATACGTATTGAGATAAAGGTGCCCCAGTACAGGAACTAAACATTACATGTAGCTTCAGTATTTACATTTAAAGAGAAAACATCCTTATAAATCTGTATATTTCACAGGCTTTTTTGATATAGTGATAATTCAGATTAATGGATCTGGATTGTTCTGGTTTCACGGTCATTAGAAAATGACTCCTTTCAAAAAACCTTTTTTGTATTGTGACCAATCAAAGCAATAGTTCAACATTATAGGAACTTTACTGATTCACTTTCCAGCTAGAAGTACAAAAGAGTCATTCTTTATGCTAAGCTAAGCTAACCAGCTGCTGGCTGTAGTGTTATATTCACAGTCATGACAGGAGACTGGTGTTGAGCTTCTTGTCTGACTCTTGGCACAACAGTGAGTGGACCTGTTTCTCAAAAACATGGAACTATTCCTTTAAAGGGACACAACGATCACTTGTCTGTATGTTATGACCAAGTCAAGCAAATGCTACTTTATTGGAATACTCTTTAGAGGTTTCAAAAAGTAAAACGAATCTGTAAATCACAAGAAGAATATGTTTGGCACATAATGAGATGAATGTAACCTCTTCATTGTTTTATGACCTTCAGATTTCCCTTGCAACATTGTTTGTGTCCTGGCCCCCGAGGTGGAAAAGCCGCTCCTCTAAACCAACTGTTTGCGTCTGAAGAACAATCTCCTCGTGACCCACAGTTTATACGAGAAATATCTCCAAAATCAATGAATCGCTTCCTCAGGAGACACTAACATTCCTGTATTTTACATCAACGGTAGAACCGGTGCCCCAGAGAGAGCTCGTCCTGTAGTATTTAAAGTACATCTACAATGAGTTATAGCAGTTTTAGCATCAGTGTTGCATATGAAAAATGCTCCTGCGTTCTCCTCCAGAAGTAATCTGACAGAAAAGAGCAGTCTCTGTTTACATTCCCTCTTAAGAGGCTGCTTCAAGGCCCCGCTGACTTCATTGTGTCTCTTTCACTGACTGTGTCCAGGCCAGATTGCTATCGCTCAGCTGTTCCATTTTTGTTGCTTTGAATGAGCGAGTGAGTGTATCGTTGTATCGCTGACAAGTGTTTACTTTAATCTAATTCATGAGCTGTGATAAAGAAACAACTGATTTTTTGCGTGGGTGGAGGAGAGAATCAAGACCGGCGCTTTTTGCTCTTGTCTGGGAAGAAGTGTTTCGTAAGCTGTCAGTAGAGCTTTAGCAACGCTGTCCAACAACTCTAAAATTCAACTTGATACGTAATATTCTCTGTGTTCAGAGCAAACCCTCCAAAAAGCACTGTCCTCACTGGACTTAATAAAGATATTCTGCCACTACAAAAGCCCCACAACTGCTCCTGACTACAGAACGTGCATTCACGCCCTTCTCTGGAACCAGAACAGAAGATGGTCCAGTTCGTTCTCATGGCATCAACCGTCGTGTTGATCGCTGTCAGTGTTTTTCGTTCAACAGCAACTGTGCGAGATCCTGCCATTTGTCCTCCATCTGCGTGTTTGGAGCGATCGCTGATCAGACAAATGGCCTCTAATGTTTTTTTTTGGGGGGGGGGTGATTGTTCATCAGCGCTAATATTTGCTGGGACAGACATTTGATGGAGGAACTGCGATAGTATTTCTGCATAAATGTCAATTACAAAAGTGTTTTTCAAGCTTTTTCAAACCCATTTGGCACACAGGTGAGAGTATGTTTTGAAGAGAATACGACCAGAGGAGAAACACACCGCTGAATGCTGAGATGAAATGCATAAACGTATGGTAAAATTGTATGTTGACTTTGTTAAAGCCCCCCTCCACTAATTAGTTTTTCTTCATTTGGATGTTCAAGCTTCACTGTCCAGAATGATGTATGTGCAGAGTTTGGCATTAGAAGGCTGTTTCCTGTGTTTCTCTGTGTTTTATATGTTCCAGTTTAAGAGTTTACGTCAGGACACATGAGACACTTTTGTGACATCACAACTACTTTTGAAGCGAATCATGGTGCAGTGTGAAAGTTACACATGCATGATGTGCACAGAGGATGTGATTTTATGAATTGCTAATGAGAAGATTGAATGTTTTTGTGGAAAAAAAGCAAATTATTAAAAGTAAATAACATTACTTAAAACATGCCATTTCATTTTATATTTTGGTATGCTATATACTAAATTAGCTTGCTCTTTATGCTGTTTTTTTCCATTTCTATTTTCCATTTTCATGCATTTTCTCTTTTTAAAGAACACATACATCATGCCATCCAACAGAAATACTTCTACATGTAGATATAGATGTGCACATACGGCTGCAAGCTTCTGCAACACAATACCCCGCTTTCTTTGACAACGCTCCACCTTTTCTCGTTTTTAAATCACAACTGAAATCATGGCTGAAAGTACTAAACACCTCCTTTTCATATTTGGGATGATGTAATGTTAATGAATAGTTCTTTCAGCTTTGTGTCGTGCAATCAGGGTATATTTCTATCAAGTGTTATTCCTAACTTCTATTAATTGCTGTGACTGTCAGGACATAATATCTGTTTTGATTAATTTACGGGTCATACTAACTCATTAGAATAATTTACTACCATGTACTGTGACTCTTAATTTTAACATTTCATACCATAATTCTTGTGGATTTACATGCCCAGGGATTGCTGATAAAACAAAGCTGTCAGGTTAACACGAGGACAATCAGCTGCTTTTTATTGCCCCTGTAAAATATCTTATACTTAAATGAAAGTTAAATAAATAGATGAATTGTGAATGTGAGTGTGAATGCAGGTTTGTCTCTATATGTCAGCCCTGTGATGAACTGGCGACTCATCAATGGTGTACCCCGCCGCTCGCCCACTGCAGCTCGGAATCAGCCTCCATGTGAGCCTGACAAAGTTAAGTGGGTACAGACGATGGGTAAAAGGACCAAACATATGGGGGGCTGTGGCTCAGGGGTTGAGCCAGGGTCTTGTTATCAGAAGGTAGCTGGTTTGATTCCCTTGATCTGCATGTCGAAGCCTCCTTGGACAAGACACCAGACCCCAAACTGCTCCTGATGTGCTGCTCGGCACCTTGCATGGCAGCAACCGCCATCAATATATGAATTACTGTAAGTGGACCCTAAATATAAATGTAAACAACTCTGTGTGATCCACCCATCTATCATAGATACCCATCTTTCTCTGACCCCCTTTTTGACTGCCCACTTTCAGACCTTCTACACTCACTACCGCCCCTGTCCACAACACACTTCTACAATAAACCAGCTCCACCTGACTCAGGTTTGCTCCAGGGACCTAAAGGTGGACTCCCACCGGTGTCACCGGGGGCCCTCCCGTGTTGCAGACACCCCCCCTAGCGCCACGTCTGCGCACTGCACCCCCACACGCCGAAGCACTGCCCCCTGTGAAATTCCTGACTGCCAGGGTGATTCCTACGGTTACCAAGGGCTGCTTCCTACTGTAGCCTGCCGTGTGCTCTGGAGGGCAAACTCTTTTACAACCTCTGGATAAATTATCAACCACGGGGGAATGATATCTCCGCCGACAAAGGGTGAGTTGTGTTTTTTTTAAATTTTATTATTGAGACAGTGTCGCTCATGTGTGTTGTGCAGATGTTTGGTGTGCGGAGCTCTGCCTGACAGCCCGGTAATGTCCTGTCTTGAGTCGTAAAGCAGACAGAAATGTACGTGGTCGTTGTGTTACCTGCGTTCACACAGTCAGGGGAGAAAAAAGGGGGCTGTTGTTGGGAGGTTTTTTATTCTGAATGTGTGTGTTTTCACGCACAGACTTGGGAACACGCCCTTGCCGTCTTGTCTACCTGTGTGAAAAGCGTTTCAACTTCATTTGAATACCCTCGAACTGCGGTCGCGCCGACACGCAGCAGCCCCTCACCGGGGGGAAGTTAACCGTGTTCCTTCATTTCCCGCTTCAGCTTCGAGTTAGTTTCAGTGTCGGTTCGCTTGGATAGACGTTTTTACGGTTCTTCTCTGAGGCAGAAAACTCACAGAGCCGCTTGTGAGGTTAAAAAAAAAAAAAGTCAACTATGTTTCATACGCTAGACTTGATCCGCATTACCCCGGCTGGTGCACCGCCGCTAAGCTGTAACTGTAACCTGCGGCGGCAGAGTTGCCGCGGACGGATACATGATGCCCCCCCGGTCTGTGAGAACAACCAGGAAGCCCCCCCAACCCCAGAAAAACCACACTGAACACCCCGTTGTTTGAAAGCTCCGTGCTGCGCTGTGGGGTTTTACAAGCAGACGCCAAAAAAAGGCTGCTGAGGTGAGGGAGAGCAGGAGGAGGAGGGAGGAGGGAGGAGGGGGGGCTTCCGAGGCCACGGTGAGACCAGGGAGTTTCCTGCCTCAAGGTCCGCCTGCCGGCTGGGCCACAGGTAGGGGCCAGGCGGGCGAACCTGCTCTGGAGCTCCACCACACTGACAAGTCATAAAGTGAGATGCTTCTTCTCCTGTCGCAGTAAATTCAGGACTAACACAACCCTCTCTTTTGTGTTTCAGCAAGAGTTTTTATGATATTTTCTGTTGGGTGTATTATAATATAGCTGTTATAAACTAGTTACCTTTCTGTAAAATTGGTATAAAAGGAAGTTGACACATTTGCATTGAGGCAAACTTGATTCAAACGATTTTACATGATAAAATCAACAACAGAGGCTCATGTTGTGTTGATACACGTGAGGCTGATGCTTAGACTTTCAAATCTGATTGTTATCTGAGTAATTAATCATTCAGTATAACAGTAAAATGTATAAAATGGGTCAGGGCCCAAGCTATCCATCCAACAAACCTGATCAATACTAAAATAAACTGTGTTCACGTTGATGTGTGACACAGAAAGGGACCAAATGTTTGGCACTTTGCTTGAATAAAGGAGTTTTCCCCTCATGGATCAATACAGTATATCTAACTTATATAGAGATGCACTGACGAATCAATTAATTGAATGAGATTGATTGACTATTAAAGCTGCACTATGTAGATCTAGGGAAGACATTTTAATCAGAAGATTTTTGTATGCCCTAAAAAATTAGATAAAACAGACTTTGTTTTCATGACTGAATAAACATAATAAACAAATTGTCCTTAAAAAACAACACAATTTCATATTGTTTTACTTTGTTTATATGTGGCGGACCCCGCCACCTTTTCCAGCTTCCAAACAGTGGTGCTCAAATAACCTCGTTAGATGTGATTAGATTTTCTGGTGTCCTTACTTCTCTGGGGCGGTAAACTGATTTACTTTGGGTATTTGTGCAAAAACAAAGACATTGAAGGACGTCGTCAGGGGCTTTGGGACACACTGATTGACATTTTTCACCATTACCTTAGATTTTATAAATCAAACATCTAGTGTTCAGTATCAGCGGTGAATTGCCCAGGTGTTGTTGCTGTTAAGTGCTTTGGAGCCGAGACATATCTGAGCAAACAGCACGTGGAAACGTATGCCGACGTTGAGAGAGTGACCGACATCTAATGACGACGACTGTTTCTCTATTAATTATGCAAGAGCCTCATTATCATAAAGTCTTGTGTGTTCTGGATGAGACTTAACATTTGAGAGTTGTGTGCTTCTTATCACACGTGCATTCCTCTTCACTTGCAGTCCCAGATAAGTGGCTCTGGTTTTGCCTGGCAGCTGCAGAGAGAATACTGATAGCGGGGATGACACCTGTCAAGAGCTCCTGGATGTGAGGTGTGTGCTTGAAACCTACATGGCCGTGTTGCTTGCTTGCGGAGCACATAAACGTGTATGTTGATGGCAGTTTAAAGCATTTAAATGTACAGGATGCAGGATCGTTGTTTGACGTCTTGGCTTCTGGTTTGTTTTCACTGCTGTATCAGGGGGAAAAAAGTTGAGATAAGTTGGTCTCTCGAGGGGAAACAGGCAATACATCACTGTCATTTTTTTCCCCTTACTGTCTTGTTAACTCAAGAGTTTTTCGGTTCAGCTGTGACTGAGCGTGTTCTCGTGACATGTGACATCAACAGAGCCACGATTGGGGTACGTGATATGACATGGGATTAAAGGTGATACCCCCGAGGTGACGGTGGCAGCAAAAAGTGACATTCGCCAAGACAGAACATAACCACACACCATGAGGGAATAAGAAGCTGCAGAAACACCGGTAGTGATTTCCACACATATAAAAAAAAGGCTATAAATAAGAGTGGCTTTTTTTATTATGCAGCTGGAATTTTAAACATTCTCAATAGTCTCAAGTGACTAGTAAATTTAAATGCATTATTACCTCCGCTGAGGACAAAAAGACATAATGCATATCCATGAAACTTGGAGGGAGGATGGGTCTCCTCCCAGAGCAGAACCCATAAACTCTGGATAACAGACAAATCCAGGACTAGTCTTTCACCTTCTTTAACACTGAATCTTTTTCCGACATTTTTGTTAATTTCCTCTGGGAATAATGCACGGATCTCGATGAAAAAAAAGTGCTGTATTTACTTGGCTGGGATCTACGAGTGAGTACAAAAGGGCACTGTTGAGCCTTGGCAGAGGTATGTGCTCTACTGAGTGCCATTCTGGTTTAAATGGTCATCAATATTCCGCGGTGACATTTTGGTGCCTTTTTTTTTTTTTTGTCACATGATGAATAAATCATTGTGAATAAAATCAGTTTTAAGTGGAGAAAGACGTGTCTGCTGCCGAAGTAGAGCAGAAAAGTAAAGGTAGTCTGTATAAAAATAGGCTCGGAGAAAAGAAATCAACGAAACTCAAGCCAAGCCAAGTCTGCAAATTAACAATGGTTATTTTTTACACGTGTCTCTATGAAGGGACACAAAAGTATTACTGTAAGAGCAGTGTCAGGTAAAAACAAACAGTATTCACCCCATTTGTGTGTATTTTTAGAAACAATATAGAGAGCAAGAAAGCCTTCGCTCACCCAAGTTGGCTGGGATCGGCTCCAGCCCCCCGTGACCCTGCAGAAGGTTAAGCGGTTACAGTCGGATGGATGGGAAGAGAGAGAAAGTAAAAAGATTAGGTAAGGCATAAAGAAATGCTGTGTGAGCTCAAAGTAACAGGTGTCTGCAGATGTTCTAGAATCAACAGGTTACTTATTCTACTTCAATCACTGATTTGACCTGTTCACCAACATAGTCAAGGTGCTCTAAAAACATCAACTATCCCCCCAAACTATTAATGATGTCACAAATCGTGCTCGTAGATTCACCTCTTCATCAGATGATTCTACACTTTCAACAATGAATGTGAAAAAGGGGGACTTTAATGGCCGATTGCTGCAGTTTGTGTCAAAAATCGCAGTTGTAATCCATTTGGATATGAACACATGAAACTTATATTTATATACTCAGTGTGACTGAAACTTTGCGAGGATACCATTCTCTCCAATGACCATCACGAGTTAACATCCATAAGTCGGCGCAGAAGTCATAGAACAAAGCTTCTCCTTACTAATACAGAACTTGCCTGAGAATCATCACATTTTCAAGTTTTCCTCAGTATTAAAGGAACCCAGTCGTAATTGTCTGAACATCAGTGGGTGCACTGCAAACAGCGAGCATTGATGGCTAATTCGGCTTTACCCTCAATCACAAACAGCTGGTTTATCGACTGACCGCTGAGCACCGGCCCAATACGGTTGCCTAGTAACTCTGGCAACAAAAATGCAACAGGTAAAGGCTAACAATGAGAATCAAGCACAAGGTGTGGAGTCAGACATACTGGTCTGTGAGAGCAGATGGAAACTGAAAGCAGTCTGTCTCTTTTTCCATGTGCCCCATTCGTATCTTCCAGGGTTGAATTAGACGTCACTCTGGAATGTTGATTGAATTCCGCAGAATTAATGGCCCTTCATTTGCTCAGTCGTGGACAGCAACACAACCAGCATGTGACCTGGCCAGACTTCCACAGCAGCTTGTTTTTCATGTCCCGGCATGTCTTGTGACGGAGTCACCTTCTCTCGAGCTGAAGTGAAGTCATTATGCTGCATGAGCTGGTCGTCTCTCATTATGGCGCGAGTAGATGTGTTGTCGCGGCGATAATGGAGGCAGAGCTACGAGGGCGTCATGGTTACGGATGGACGGAGGAGGCAATGGGGGGCGAATGAGCCGCATGCTTGATGGCTGGAAGTAACCGAACAGCCTAATTTAATTTTTTCTGAATGACAAAAGCTGATAACAGATTACGTCAGAAGTCCCATAAAACCCCACAGCCCGGTTATCCCGAATAAGTCATTTGGTAATTATGTGTTAATCCCCCATTTTGCATGTAAACCCATCATCTCATGTTGGAGAGCTTTTCCACTGTGTAAACACAGGTCATGCACACCAGTGGCTCTAAATGCTGATGAGCTTTTAATAGCATCGTTGCTCACGCTGGCATCGCTCCAAGACCACGTGTTGTCTACAAACTCAGCCCCGATGATTTCAATCAGTGTGCTGAAACAGAGTTTTCCTGTCGCTTTGTTCAACTGTGGCTCAGTTGGATTATTGTTGTTTCAAAGGAGAGGAACTGTGAGGCGGATCAGCGCAGGAAAAAAAAACTAGCGTTGGAATGGTGCAGGAATCAAAGAAGTGCCATAAAAGGCTGCGGTATTTCAGGATTAATCACTGCGGAGTGTGAATGAGCTGCAGGGGGCTTTTCATTTCCACAGAAAAAACAAAAAAAGAACCCCGGAAGAGCGGATGAACGGCTTGCCTGAAAGGAGGCTTCGAATGAAAACCAAACGGATGATCTTATCGGGTTCATTAGCTGCTTAATTTGCCGCTTTACGCATGGAAACTGGAAGAACTCCTCCTGCCCCGTGTTTGACTCCTACTCACACAGTCAGCGTGTCTCCAGAGGTTCAGGTCCGTTTGCAGGGCAGCACCTTGGTGGTTCGGTGACTTTGGACTATGTGACAGCAGCAGGTTCACCACAGCTCACTTACTTTACTGAATATTTGAGCCTTTGTCTGTTTGGCTTTAAGAGTTCATCAGTTTGTTATGAGGTCAGTAAGTCTAGAAGGTTGTGAGTCAGCTATGTGCTCTTCTGGACTTTCCCTTTTTAAAAGCTCCGGAAAGGTCAGGCTCATAAATTACTGCTAATCAGCTCAAGCTGCAAGCTGAAAGTGAGTTGTTAAAATACGATTTTCAAAATAAATACCTGTGTTCGCCTGTTTATTTCAGTTCCCTAGTGTAACAGGTGACAAATAAACTCTGGTGCAGACCCACCTTTTCAGGCATTCTGGGTTGCTGTGGTGGGAAAACAAAGCAAAACCTCAACTACTGTCAACACCACCTGTTGATCCTGGACCGCCAAGAAAGCAATCTCCCAAGCGACCTACCTTCACGCTCATTGCCAGTTACTTGCGTGTGTGAGTGCGACTGTAGACGATGACCCCTTCAGTTCCAGGAAAGCGCAGCCCGATTCACTGTGAGTCACCTGAATTTCGATTTGGAATTTGATCCAGTGTCCACGTAGCGTGATGATGCAGAATGTGATGTGATGAGTCAGACCAAAAAGTAAAATGCAACAGTATGTATTTATCTGCACAACGCTGAAGAAAAAAAATATAGGAACACTGACTTTGTTGTGCTCTGTGTTCAGGTAATCTGTGTTATAAAACAGGATTTACATAATTGAACCAGACAGGTTACAGATGTAATGGCTCAACATGACGACTGTGTCTCCCATCAACCCAGACTGAAGACTACTGTCGGCATAAGATCGATGCTGCAGCGCACTCAAGGGTAGAATTGACTCAATATGCATAATGTTTTGATGCAGTCGTTTTCCAGTAAATGTTGCCATTCGCCAATGGCACATTCATAAAAATGTCTTAAAAAACATGGACATACCGACACAGAATATTGAGAACAGTGATGTCTGGGATGCTACATTTCATCCTGCCGTAATCAGGGTGTCACACTGTCTGTACGTCAGTGTACGCGATCGGGCCGTTGATGTTCGAACCTCGATGACGCGTATATTGGCCGTGATGTGAGAAGGTGCAGTGGAGCAGCACTGATCTGTTTGCGGCGGGCTGACAGCCGGTGTCTCGTGGCTCCGCTGTAACTTTGCTCCGGCGCCGCGCTCGCAGATGAAAGTACTTTCCCGGGCTGTTTACGCAGGCCTGTTTGTTTACATTCCCACCTCAGGCCGCTGGATGTTTATCTCGCTGCTCCTCCGCTCAGGTTGTCACACCTGTTAGCTTGTGTGCATTTCACTTTCCAGGAGACACCTCATATCCTGAGAGCTCCGTCGGGCCACTTGAGTTTTGTAGTAAAAACGCCCAGGTGTTGTATTACCTCAAGGAATTTGGCGTTCGATTGGCACTCCTCGAACAATGAATTATGTTGAATAAAAAAGGCCTTGTGAGAGAGCGTACCCTTCACGCTTGATTGCTGCGATAATTTCGCTCTTCCTCCCGTCTCGCTCCTCGTGGCCAGAGTTTGCCAGGACAAACAGACAAGCCGGCAGCTCAGCAGGAGTCTTGGATTACAGTGAAGAATCTGCCAGGGTTCCCTCCCTACACAGGGCCGGGGACTCCTGTTTCAACTTTCGGACTCTCTTTGCGAACTTGAAGTGGTTCCGCTCATCAATTTTCTGTAGCACGGCAAAAACACAGAAACCACATGTGAGAACACCCGCATATCCTGTTTCGCTTCGATATAGACCTCAGAGCCTGGCCTGTGGCTGTGGTGCATGTGAAGGACTGAACTACGTGAGGAAGAAGCCGGAGCAGGAAATAATTGATCAGCTTCTAACCCGGTCTCTTTACTCGCGTCTGCACTCTGAGTGAACCTGGAACACGCACCCATTTAACCCTATTAATCCCTCATTTAGCCGCGTGGCCTCGCTTCTAAGAGGATTAAAATAGGTGATGGAAATGCCTCTCTGATTGTGTCCAGTTTGCGTAGCAATCCTTCTAGTCGCTTTTTAAACCAGGGATTTTTGAATCTCCAGACCCACGGGCCAAATCCAACCTGGTTGCAAAAGATTAATCTTTTGTTAATTCTTTATTATTATTGTTATCATTATTGTTATTATTAATATTATTATTGTTAGAAAGTGATTGACTGAGATTACAAAAAATAGCTCTTTATTTCACATGTAACTTAAAAGGGAAATGTGTATTTACTTTCATGGTTAGAGGAGAAGATAGACAACACTCTCGTGTCTCTATGCTAAACATGAAGCTACACTAGCAGCCAGCTAATTTAGCTTAACATAAAGCCTGGAAATGGGGAATCGGCCACGCTAATGCCTGGATTATACTCCTATATGTTCAGTTAGGGACACAACAGATGTGTTTATACTACTCTCTGGAGTACACTTAAAGGGCTCGTTCCACAAATGCACAGACGAACTGCGCAGCTTGTTGTAGCTTAGTGGCTCAACAGATTGTAGATACACAGAGCCTACATGTGCACACTCGCATGACATTTTGTGTTGCATGAACTCTGGTAGACTCTTGCACACTCACAGAAAATAAAATTATAATAATCTCTCTTATTAGCATGTCTGAGGCATCATCACTTCATATCTCATTCAGAACCAAGTGTCAAAACAACAGATTGCTGTCCTGTTTCCAATTTTTACATTGTTTAATCTGTGCCAAAAACAATCGAGATATAACATGTTAATTGCTGTGCTTTGGAGGTGCTGATCAGTGTGTTTTATTACCTTTGCACAAAGCCAGGCTAGCTGATTTTCTCTGTCTCCAGTCTTAATGCTTAGCTAAGCTAACTGCCTGTAGACAGCAGCTTAATTGTTTAATAGAAAGAAATGAGAATGACAAAGATCTTCTCATCGTACTCTCAGCAATAAAGTAAATATATCAAAAAATGTCAAACTATTCCTTAAACATGCTAAAATGTAGTGTTTCCCACACATATATTTTACCTGGCCAGTCCACCGAAGTATATTTGTCGACTTTGGAGATTTTTATCCATCTATGAGACCGACACCATCCACGAACGTTGTTGTTGCTTTATGTCTGTTTGAGACACCTGCTTTTTAACTACGTGGTCTAATACATATCTCACCTACTAAAATAAGGTAAATTAGAGTTAAGCCATCTGTTTGTAAAGTTGCTCATGATAACTAAGGCTTTTTGGAAACCCCTGCTTTACCTGAAGCATCCGGTATGATCAATAATGCAGCTGGCTGTTGGAGAGAACCAGTTGAGGGAGGATTTGTCGCCTTGCGAGGGTGATTCAGACATTTATAAACGATTTGCAGAACGAGCACATCCAAATATGCAGTTGCGCAACCTTCAAAGCATTTCCAAGAGTCTGTGACAGTCACGCAGGCGTGCACACACACTACAGGCTTACTCACAGATGTGCCGACACCACACTCCTCACAACTGGGTCATACTAGATGTTCAGTGCCATAGTGTATTTTTGGACCCAGTGATGTGTGTTCCCCTCCAAGTTGCAGATAAAGAGTGCATTTTGTGCTCTGAATCTGGCTAAGTGACGCATTCTCAGGGAGTTGTGAGTGAAGACTCCAGCGAGGGAGACGGTTTGCTTCGGCTTCTCACCACCTTCAAGCGACTGGAGCCATAAATCAGCCATAAATCTTTGTGTTTGTCGTCTTGAGTGTTTCAGGGCAGGTTTCGATCGGGAGTTGCGCGGCAGCTTCAGACTATGTCAGGGCGAAGTGGTGGAGGGGGTCGTTTGAGCCCTCTGTGTGATGGATGCAGGTATTAGAGAACAGAAATGTGTTTGTTCTTCACCTAAAAAAAAAAAGAAGCTGCTGATAGATAACTTAAACTCCAAGCCATGGCGTCATTTCACCTCAAAAAGCTCCTTTCATGTACAGTAGTGCTCATGGCCAGCTGGCTCAAGGTGCTCAAGTATATAGAGGAGAGCGTTATCTGAGCAGAACTGTGATTTAGGTGTTTTTGAGTTAAGTTTTAACCACCTGTGCGTTTCACACCTCACATTTTTCATCTCACCCTGAGCCGAGGAGCCCTGTGTGTGTGTGTGTGTGCGGTGTGTGTGTGTGTGTGTGTGTGTGTGTGTGTGTGTGTGTGTGTGTGTGCGTGTGTGTGTCATACGAGCTTGTTTACAGCATGCCTCGAGCTACCCATGACTCACTTCTCTGTCTCTCTCACTCCCTTTGTGCAGGTATTTAAATGGGTGCTTTTAATCTTTTCGAAAAGCTAAATTTATCTCACTCGAACGCCTCCATCTTCGTCTGACCAACGAATCAAGTGCACTCAGTCAGCCTCTTTTAAAGTCTTTGAATCCTGCACCTGCTCAGGCGCCATACAAGGCATTAGTTTTTGTGGGTTTTTACTGGTATTGGCAAACTATACAATGCATGAATGAGTTGAATTCTGCACGATGGTGCAATCAGGGTTTTTACTGCTCTTGGGGAAAGAATGCAGTTTGATTTTGCTGAGAATTGCAATCACCCAGTACAATTCCCACGAAACAGCCGCCATACAACGTTATTAAGTGGATGAAAGCATTTATCCAGCCAGAGAAACTTGAGTAAAATCCCCAGATAGGAATGCTTCAAAAGGGAAGTAGATAATGATTCTGAATAAAGATGTTACAAAGATGTTATATGAATATTTGGGCTAAGGGTTTTGGGCTATTACATTAAGTTTCATAAACCAAACTGTGAAGAGATTAAAGAATACAAATAGCCCTAAACAATTTATGTCTCGGTCACATACAGAGTGATACTGTATGAAAACCAGAGGTCTGAAATAAGGAAGAAAAGGGGAAGTTCATGGTTCAGCCTTTACAGAAAGCGCTGCAGATGCTACTTATGATTTTTAAAAAAACTACTTGCCCTCATTTGCATTTCTCTGACAAAGTACATTGTCAATTTTATAACTATTTTTTAAATATTTTATGGTTATATATGTAAATATATTATCGCAGTCTCAGTTGTAAATATTCTCCCCTTCTCCCACATAGTGTATTAATAATACAAAAACACATGACACATTTATAATTTTTTTGTTTAAGAGTACTGACAGGCACAAAGCCCAGTTTCATTCTAATGTGTTATTTATCCGTTAATAAACTCCAGACTAACTCTGCACACTTTCACAACTCTTATTTAGGTGCACCCAATAATACATTATTAATGATTTTTAGCTGCAAATATGTGTTTTTTTTTCTACATTTAAATCACAGCACACGCAACAAGAAATCCTGATAACTTCAGTCGTACTTGACAGATTTTTGGAGCGAAGCAGTCACACCCTGGAGCCCCGATAATCACTATTATAGTGTTGAAATAGACTCTTAAATGCTGAAAAGGTTCCATTATTTTAAAATGAAATCAGCCCGAGCTGCAGGCGATTCATTTTTCAGTATGTTAAATACATCCTCCGAGCGCTGCTGCTGTGACAGTTTTGCTCATGAGTGTAGTAACGCAAATTGAACAGACAGAACACGGATAAAAATCAACTGTTTGTGAAAAGCAATAAGTCTTAGGTGAAACGAGGACATCCGCTGTCCTTATTTTTAGTTTCCCATCACGTCTCTCTGAAAATGGCAGCTCCTCCATCACATTGAACTTCTCCTGTGGAAAAAAAAAAGCGCCTTTTATCGCCGCCGCGCTCTCGCTGTGCTCGTCGCCTCAGAGCCTGTCAGTGTAGGGCTTAAATTGTTTGTTGTGTGTCAGAGACTTAAAGCTGTCTCTGAACAACAGTTGTCAGCCGTGTGGGAATAAGAGCAAATTGCTGTTTCACAGTGGCAGTGTCTTTTATCTGGAACGCTCAGCTGTAACGTAGCCTCCTGAGAGCTGCCTGTAACGCAGCGCTGTCTCTGTAGCTATAAAATTGTAATGCAGCGGCAGTTAAGAACAGGCACACAGGAGCCGGCATTAAATGATAGAAATATGTGTGGTGAAAAAAGCCTTTTAGACAGTCACAGTCTCATTGGCTCCTCCTCTCTCTTCGCATTTTGAATTCCGATTTCCCGTCTGCCTTCCCTCCAGGTTAATGTTCCCTCACCGGGCGCCCCCAGGGTCGCTTTCAAGCCTCGCCGCCGACAGCTCGCCACCTCTGTCAGCCCTTTGAGCGAGCCAACTGATCGCCTCGAGCTCGACAAGCTTCTGCCCCGCGGTCCAGCTGAGCAGCCTCCGTGTTGCCTCCGCCAAGGCCCGGCAGCTGCCTGGGCAGGACTGCATCACCATGGACACGGAGTCCACATACTCGGGCTATTCCTACTACTCCGGACGCTCCCGAGGATCCCACAGGCACGGGTAAGACAACACAATCCTGTCAATAATTCTGTCTGTGCTTTGACTGGTGGGTTGGAGTGTGTTGTGTCATGTCCAAGTTGGACGTTTCTTGCCAAAATGCACCCTGGGAGTTGTAGTTCACTTGATTTCTTTGCGCACCTTGACTTTTCACTCAAAGAACCAGATGGTCCTTAACACAGTTGTTCATGTTTTATCGTGTTGATTCAACCAGGAGAGTTTCGTGCCCATCCGGGCTGAAAGAGGGCTCCTAAAATTGTCCATGGGAGAAATAAATGGTACCTGGAAAAGCTCTTCCCGCTCAGCAGCTCTCAGACCACTTGACAGAAACTATTGAACTCTTTTCTGTCGGTTTATCCACCTTCTCATCCCCGGCTTAGCTTCTCCTCAACCCGGCGTTCCCTACACATGTCCACCCTCTCTCTGTTTTCCTGCCGGGCCGGCATGTGTGCAGCCTGCAGCTCGTGTAGGCGCATTAGTCTGTCAGCGGTGAAATGGCTGCGGCTGACAGGCCCTCAGGAAGGCAGCGGGGGGACAGGTGCTGAAGAGGCCTGGCTGACTGACTGATGGCTCAGCGGATACGTTGAGAGCCTGAGAGGAGATGAGAGGAGGGAGGCTCCAGTTCCACAACAGCCCCTCCCTTGTCACAGACAGGCCCCCTCCTGTTAATTCGCCATATATCTCCCTCGGCCCTCCGCCGCCGCTCCCTCTCCCCCGCCGCCACCTGTCGCCGTTTAAGGCGACTTTCTGTGATTCCCCTCCACACTTTAACCTTCTCGCTTTTTATCTCTTTTCTTCTCCTCCCCTTCATCATACCAATTTTTGCTCTCCATGTGTCGCGCATGATGTGAATGCAGCAGCTGCCCCCGCCCTCGTTCGCTCTTGACCTCTCCTCCGCATCGCCTTCGCCCACTCCCCCCCTGCACCCCTCTTTAATGGATTCCCGACTACTCTCCGAGGATGGGTAGGCGCAGGCGTATCACTTGTTGCCGCATTCCCCCGGGGCAGGAATGTGCCCTTGTAGCTCAAAGTTACGGCGAGCAAAAGTGGTCTCACTTTGTTGGAATCAAAGATAGAAGGGGGGGGGAGGCTGGTGGTTTGGAAGTGGGTGGTGGTGGCAGCGGCGGTGGTGGGAGCTCCTATCTCCCTGCTCCTCTACTGTTTCCGAAGCCTTTCAAGTGAGTGACAGCAAATTGGAAGGGAACATATGGGCATCCCCGCCAAGTGCCTTTTCCGCTCCTCTGCTCCTCAGCTCCTACCACGACTGTGCCAAAGACACCGGCTGGCCTCTAATTTGATATTCAAAAAACAAAAAGAAATTGTTGCCTTTGAAAGCCCTCGCCTCCGTCGACTGAAGGTAATCTTCCTACGCCGAGGGGTGCCACGCGTGAGGCAGTTCTGGATCACTGTTGTCTAATTACATTGATGCGGGCAACAGATGCAGGCACGTAGCGGCGCATTGTTACTTGCACGTACGCATATTTGCGAGTCATCCTTAAACACAATTTGTTAGAATATAATAGAAGAATGAAATGGGATTGGCTTAGGTTTTTTTCGTTAACAGACGGCGCAGGATTTTGGAGTCGCTTCCTCTCATAAGCTGGCTTCGTGCCCCCCCATCCTGTGTCAAACAGGCCCTCCTGGTGTCCGAGATACTTCCAGAAAAGAAATTCCCCTGGTTCCTCGGTGTCCGTGGACACGACTTCCTGCCAGAAGCCGAGGCGAAACAAGCTGGCGACACCGATTTCTTCATTTGCGGAGCTTTTTTTAATTCCCTTCTGACCGTGTTCAATTGAATGAAAGCAAAACAAAATTACCCTAGAGAGCAATCTTAATTGTGCGTATTACACTGATGCCCGTGCATTTTTGTAATTATTTAGCCAGAATCCAGAGGTGCACAATTAACTGCAAGGGAAAGGCGTTAATACGATTTTCACACCTTGGTCGTAATATTCCATTAACACACGACTTATTGGAAGTGGCAAGCGGCTGCTGTGTTTTATTATGTTTATATGTGTTCTTAGTTTAATACATGAAATCATTGACCTTCAAATTAAGTTGGACATATTAAATGGTTCTTATTATCTCTACCATCGGAAATTATTAAAGCTCAGTAAATATTCAAGAAAAATCAATTTCTGGATTTTGCATTTTTGCCATAATCGAGCTCCAGCCTCACACTCGTAGTCGAGAGTTTTCTAACGACGTTTAGGAGAAGGGGAGTTTGGCACTGAACCACTTTAGTTGTGTTTTTTTCTCTCAAAAGTTTCCCCTGAAGATCGTCTCCCTCGCTTGTCAATTTTGAGTGTTTAAATGATTCTAAAATTGCAAATCTCATATTAGCAGCTGCTCATGTGGAAAATTGGTTCTTTTGATTGGTACAGCTCCAATTATAGGGCAGCGGCATGCGGCATTTGCGAAGGACCGAGTGAGTAATTTAATTCATTCACAGCTGTAATACGGTCTAAAAGTTCCCGGATGATTCTTCTCATGAAGGAGACGTTTTATATACATCTTGTAAAGATAAGTGTGTTAAAGTTATAGTTTTTTTTACGGGCTTTATTCGTCTGAATACTGTGATAATAATATAAATGCATGTAGTGCTGGTTGACTTGGCTCCTGGAAATCTGAATGAGCTTTAGAGGTGAATACACACTCTTGCAATCTCTTAATACTGTCCATCACTTACCCATTACTGAAAGATTGTAAGAAAACTCTTCAGGCTGTATTATTATAATCCCAACAGGCTCAAAATATGCCAGCCTCGGTAGCTGAAGGACCCTGCAGCCTGACCTCTCTCGGCTAATGGGGACGCGTCTGCAGTGGGAATGAGTTAAGGCTTCATCAGACGTGCTTAGCAGACGATTGACAAACTTTGGAAACCTCCTCACGTAACTGTGGGTGGCTGTGACTGGCAATCCTACACTTAAACTCGCTTCGCGCGGCGGTTGCCCAGCTGTGTTGAGCTGAGAGAAGAGCTCGGGTTCAAACTTCTCTCTCAGCTCACTTTTCACTCTACCTTTGTTGTGCAGGGGCCTGAAACAGCTTTAAACATTTAGTTTCTCGACAACGGCTTGCAAACCGCTTCTTTTGAAGCACAACCTGACCTATTTGTCGCTGGAATCTGTCACCGCCCGGCCGAAGTTATCTATATGAAGCTATTCCTGAGTAGCAGCTTCTCACACCCGGCGCCTCTCCAGCTCAGCTCACGTGCTGCTGTAGTGGCGACTGTGTTTGCCGGAGCTTATCAGCCACTTTGAAGTAACAGTGAAAGCAGAAAAGGCTCGCTCTTGCCCTCCTTTCTTCACCACATAACAAGTTGACGACCGTGAGAGGACCTAGCGAAGTGTGTGCTCGGTCAGTTTCTATCTGGCTCCACGACTCTACCCATTTGGCCGAGGCCGAGCCGTCCGCCGGTACCTCGCCTCAGATGGCTGCGTTGACACAAAGCTCCGTGTCACACAGGTGTGCGGGTCGGCCCCGCCAGCCAAAGAGAGAACAAATTGGTCCACAGACAGTTTGACATGCCATGCTAGTTGGCTCCACTACCTCCGTCGCCCTCCCTCTGTGCGAGGTGGAGAGCGCGATCACAGCCGCGCTCATCCTCAGGTGTTAGAGGGAAACGATGCTTCCAGAGTCTAATTGGCAGGACTCTGCCTCGGCTCGCCAGGCTTCTCTGCCCTCCCAGGACCCCCGTCTCATCCCTCCTCCCTCCTCCCTCCCGTCTCATCCCTCGCTCTTCCAAAAAGCCATACTCGTTTCAGGGCTCCTCGCTGGAAGTCAAATTCCATTAATCAAATCATAGCGCTGCACGCTGTTGGAATACCAACAACCTGGCTGCATGCTAATGAGGCAGGAAGAGGATGTGGGAGTGGTGGGGGGGGGTTTGTGTGAGCGTGTTGGGAGTGAGGTTTCCACACAGTGCGATCACCCCCAGAAGCTTGCTGAAGGGGGGGGAATGAGAAAACAGGCTGGGGGAGGGGAGGGGCTGGTAGACAGAGGCCGATCTGTTCGAGCCACTCCCCGGCTGCCCACAGGTCTGCTCGCCTCTCCGTTTCCTGCCTGTGCGCATCCACAATTGCACATTTTTCAAAAAGCTTGTTGTTCACAGTTCCCCTCGCATCATCCTTGCACCTTTTTTCTTTTTTTTTTATTACACATTTTCAGTCTCGCCAGCATGGTGAGGACCAGGTGTTCCCTTTTTTACCTTTTGTTTCTTGACTCCCACAATGAATCACGCTCCGCTGATAAACACATAACACATGCCGGGTTGTACAGACACACATTCACACATTGTGATTAAGCCAGCCAACTTTTTTTTAAATGAAGCAACTTGTGACTCCACATAACAGGTTATTGCCCTCATGTGGGTCATGGGTAGTCATTTTTCCATTCCAGATTGTTTGTTTGATTTGAAGGATTTTTAGCGTGGAGGCCTACCGAGAACAACTGCTCAGTACCCCCGTCCAACAAACAAATACTGGATGCCACCAGAACACCCACAGGAACGGAAAACTGATGTCAGATTAGTGAGAATGTAATCAGTTGCAGGAGTTTCCTTACTTTGCTTCAACTTGCTTTAACCAAGCCAAGACTGCTTTGCTATGAGAGAACGGGTGGTGGAGGTGGAAATCAATAGCAATAAACACTGACACTATGAAAATATGAGTACATTTGTAAAACTGGCTGCTGAGTGGATAGATTCTGTTCTGTTCACTTGGTCAAAGAGAGACCAGAACAGAGCTGCTAACATTAGCCTTAACTCTGATAGTAATCACAAATACAACATGTTTCTTTAAAAAGTTGTAAAGTGAATTTCTCTTTTTTATTTTTTTAACACAACCACTTGCCTCCTCTTCTCTTCCAGAGCTGTTACCTTTCCCTCCCTTTTCCCCAGAGCTGCTTATTATTCTGCTGATGACTTTGAAGTGAGATCAGTGCTTTATGAGCCCTGCTGCTCCTCCCAGCCTCCCACCACTACTGCACTCCTCCCCAATTAATAATCATAATCAGTGGCAGCCTCTGACTGATGGTGACTCCCGCTGGAACAACCATCGCTACAGTAACGGCGATAGCCATGATAATATTTAAAGGAATAATGATGGCTGTAATATACTTAACGGCTTACATCAACTTCCTAATCTCCTGGATTTGGTAGATAAGAACATGTCAGTCACTCTGTCAGCGAAGGAAGTTGCTGCAGGCTATTGAAATTAACTTTCCCTCACCGTTCGCACATTTGAAACTTAAGTTGCCCCTTTTTTTCCTTATTTTTTTGGTAGGAAACCGTGTCTACTTTTCAGGAGGAAGTACAAGAATAGAGGCGGAAAGCGGACTGGTTAACACCCTTGAATCAAAACACATGGAGCCGGCGTAACCCGTATGAGTGTCGCAGCTCCGCCGCTGTCAATCACACTGATTCCTGCATTAGTCCTCCAGGCAGGATATCCTGTACATTAGGGTTGTGGATTGTTACTGTGTGAAAGAGAAGCGTTCAAGGGTCACATGAGTTCTGCGTGTCTGAAAAGTTTAGTATACGGTAATTATCTAAAGGCACCAGATTCTTTTAGCCAGGTCATTTTGTTGTCTGACTTTGGGAACCTCGGGAATCTTTGTTTTTTATGAATATTATTTGAACTTCTCCATCATGAGGATAAAGTCATGCTATTGTTGTCAGTACCCATATCTTTTCAAAGAGTATTTAAATATTGAAAGAACATTATAAGCAGCAGACAGAGAAAGAGAGAGCCTCATATTTCCCTCTGGAGTTTGTGACGAGACCACCAGAGCTCAAAGAAAAGTGAATATTGGACTTGGATTTTTCAGAATCCTTACTTTAAGCTTTAAAATTGCCCCCCCCCCAAAAAATGCACCTTTTTAAACAGAAAGGTAACAACGCCCTGTGGTCGAGCGTCTTAATGGAGGGAGTGCTGTGGAAATTTGATTTGTTACCCTTCTGTTCTAATGTCCCTCATACAAAAGATGCGATTATGACCATGAAGCAACACGCTCGGAGACAGCAGGAAACTCAATTAGCATTTAGCGAGACAACAGCATCTCGAAAAGTCTTTTGTCCCCCCCCTTAGACGAGCAGCTGAAATGGACTGCGTGACGTCTTTTTCATTCACTGTTTTGTCCAGTAATCTCTTTACAGCATCTGTGGCACGTGATATCTATATGAGATCTGACAGCGTTGGCTCTGCTCTCCGTCTGTCTCTCGTTGAGTCTGAGTGCCAGGAAACACAACCGCTGTCATACAAATGAGATATTTTTGCTGCATCGGACCGCAAAACGGTCGTATTGTTTAAACCGCTTCCCAGCAACTTGTGCGCGCTCCAGCTATAAAATACTGTATGTGCTGTGTCCAAGATGTCAGCAGCCGGAGGGGGGGAGGGACAGAGAGGAGAGATTAATCTGTGGTAATGGAGCTGCAGAGCAGGCACCGTGCCATGTGGTGATGGTGCTGTTTGGGCGGAGGATGTGGAGACCTGCCGTTCACGCTCTATACGGGATTAGGGCTGTAAGTGCAGGGGGTCAGTCCGGCTAATGGAGCTCATATGTTGGGGACAGAGGGCCTTGTAGGCAGAGAGAGATGCAGTGATGGAGGGAAGAGGGGGGGGAGTGGATGGAGAGAGGAAGGATGTAGAGGGGAGGGGTTTATGTGGGGCAAGGTTCACACGGGCTTAATACTCGTTCAGTCGTCGGAAATTAGACGGAGGCCGAAACAAAGCGCGATTTGATTTGTCCACCTTCACGGAGCGCCGCCGCGGTCTTATCTGAGTCAAACAGCAGCCGGCAGCTCTCACATTGTCCCCGCTGCTCTTTGTGTGTTTGTTGTGTTCATATCTGTGACTGTGCGTCTCTGTCACCAGCCTTTCTCCGTGACTGTTTGTCGCATGATAAGCTCTTTTGCTGTAAATCAGGACGAATCGAAAAAAAGCAAAAGAAAGGGTCGGAGTTCAAGGACTTAATGGTTAGCAGGGATTATATCCGGAGAAATGATGGAAAAAGACAAAAATACCCGCTTCTTTCATGTAAAGGGTTTACTCCCGTTAAGTTAAGAGACCTACAATAAAGAGATTTGCCAAAATCAAAGCAGCAAAGGGTCAGATATCCTGACTTTTAGTTCCTCGAATGGGTCAAGTGCATTTCCAATAATGCAACACACTTTCTTTAAGCCTATAGCTTTTTACATGTCCTAATTTGCTATGCATAAGAGATGATCACAGATAGTCTTCATCTAACTCTGTATATTAAATTCCTCATGTACACCTCGTAGACACTAACTGATTTTCTGTGTTTTGCAGGGAGCGGAGCCGGGACCGCCACAAGCCCCGCAGTAAAGACAGCCGCTCGGAGAAGTCTGTAACAATCAACACGCCGCCTGCGGAGCCGCTGCTGGGCGACTCGGCGGTTCGGGGCGAGCAGGTCCAGGTAGGGCTGACCCCCACGGCACCGTCACTTCAACGCACTCCTGCAGTCACCTCACAAGTTCTTCGCACTTTTCCTTTGCGAATGCCTCCAATACACGACGGGTCTACTCTGCCACTCTGATTTATAAGGGATTTAGAGCGCAGGAGATTTATCAGACACTAGTCAAAATGAGTTGTAACGATAATCAGCCCAGGCTGGGACAGGCCATCTGCTATTCGAGGGCAAAAGGCAGAAGGGACAGTCCACTTTTGGCGAGGTCTGGGCCGTCACTTTCAGGAAATCGACCACTGACAAATATCTGCTACAGGATGTGTGATGCAGAATGGTGCTTCTCTGGTCAGTACCACTTTGTTCTGTCACTTTTATCAGAGACAAACACTGTACTTCACCGTTGGTCGTGGATTAAGCGATGATTCTCTCCATTGCAAGGTGGGGAGGTGGCCTCAGTGGCCCCCGCCAACATGGACCAGACCGAGTCAAAAGAGCAGCTTAGCTGTTTTTACAGTCAGTGAAACTCTTCCCCTTAGAAATCATGCTGACTTGGATGTCAGTGACGGCACACTCAGAAAAATGGAGTATGTGACGGACTATTTGATTAACGAAAAGTATAAGGTAGGAAACATAAACTTGTGCAATTATATTTGCAGTAAATCAGGTAATATATGGGCATCGGGATGTGTTTGTTTGCCCACTGGTTCATACAGGTTGCTCTTGCCAAACAGACGGCTGACGTGCTGACTCATTTTCATGTCATGTAGCAGACAGCCATGTGATTATGTTTCTTGGAGTCGGATAAAAGGCGGAACAAATAAAAGACAGGTCGATCAGATAGCACCGTGCACGCTGGGCAGGTTGGCTGCTGGTTGGCAGGTTAAGACGTGAAAATCCCAGGGATAGTATCCATGGTACTTGAGAAAATACAAGAGATATTGGTCCAAGACAATCGCGTGGAAGAAAATGAATGATCGCCAATTTGTAACCTCAGACTCTGTGTGGTATTATTGCAATTAACTTTTATATCGCTTAAAGAAAGACAAGTGTAAAGCAGTAAAAGTTTCCTCCATTAAGCTCAGTTGGAGACCGTGGATTTATGATTTCAGGGGAATGTATTGCATGTGTGGCATTTTAATAATACTGGAAAAAAAAGCATTGAGTAATGTTTGCTGTTCGCTGCAGGGGCTGCCGCACTGTTTGTTCCAACGGTTGGGTCTAATTGCTGGTGTGTCAGACTGTAAACATTTGAACATAGTTTGTGGTATTTCTCATGTTTGTTGTCACATTTTTAAAAAAAAGTGCTGACATCATGCATCACCAGTGAGTCTCGTGTTGGATTAAAAGTAGGTTAGCCCTGTCTGGGACCTTCCACACACGAGCGAACAGTCATTTTCACATCAAGGAAATGTTTCTATTGCAGTGTTTCTCTTTATGTATGTATTTCCCGGATGTAGCGGTCTTATTATGCAGATTGCGCAGTGTTTCTGCCTCTAGTCAGATTTATTCAGCGTGTTTTTAGTCCCTGGCTTCATGTTATGTCGCATAAAATTGACTTCAGTTAGAGCTGCAGTAAAGGAAGACGTTATCTGAGCTCTGGGAAACAGTAATGAATCAAAAGACTCAGCAGATTGATTGACAATGAAAATAATCGCTCGCCGTATGTCTGACGAGTTTTAAACGTACAGATTATACATTTGAGGGAAAAACAACAACAGTATCGGATCGGTACTTTGCAGCAGCAGATGTCCTGAGTCAAGATACTGGAATCAGTATTTTTCTGGGACACTATTATTAACATATTTTAACATTAAGCAGTGTAACTTTCAAAGGCTGTTTTTTGTAGACTAAAACCTCTGCAGCATCTCATCAACAAGTTGTTTTATAACTTCATCAGTATGTGTGTGCTCAAAGACATCAGCTCATTCATCGCTTGTTGCTTCTGCGGCCTCTGATTCAGTTCATCACTCGTCTCTCCTGTGAAAGTGTGAAATGCGCTCTTCTTCCCGCGTGCTTTGAAACCAGGAATGTCAACACTTGCTGCTGGCAAGAGTCGAATGCATTAGACGAACACGGAGATTGAGGTCTTAGCACGCAGACGGCCTCTGCTTACCCGGCACTGACCCGCTCTTTTAGCCAAACAACTGTCTGGCACAGTGGCCCGCATCAAGTGTTGGGCTTAACCTGCTGAAGGGAGAAGATGTCAAACGTAAACGCGCACCGACGCTGTTGCGTTCACAATCATCTACTGACCTACTTGGCGCTCGCTTTCCCTCATGGCAAGACTCGTTAGCAGGGCGCCGTGTATGTGAGAGTGTGTTTTTTGTCGGCGTAGTGTGTCTAATTTTAACATATGACAGGATTTGCCACAGAGCAGAGCCATCCTTAGTATTTTGCTCTTCATGTCTTATTCATGCCGTGGCCTGCAGTAGCGCTGATGACAGGGCGGGGAGTGTTTGGCTTTAGTTTGAGTAATCAGGGCCACCGATTCTACTGAGAGTGAGGCTCAGCACAAATCCTTGTGTGTGTGTGTGCTGCTCCACTCCGCCGTCTCGCATATGCTCCTGCATGGGGGACATTACGTGTCTGTGTGCGTCAGTCGTGTCTCAGAGTCTAACTGTGCAGCGCCGCGCTCATTACTCCACTGCCGGGACTTAATCAGTGTCTTGGCTGACAGTGCAGCACATCGCTCCAGGCAGGGATGTCCTCACAATCCAGCACAAAAGTTTTCTCATGGCTGTGGTGTGTCTGTGATGCCTCACCGCAGGAATTACAGAAGAGGAGGCCGAGCTCTGCATTTAAATGTGTCGGAAAGCACAGCCGGAGATTCGAGATTAACACCAAACCAGCCCGAGAATCATTTAGAGGATTTGCCTGCTGTCAGGAGATGTTTTCGAATTGGCAGCATGCGTTCACTAGATGCGAAAAGACATACCAAAGCAGCTGCGGGCCACATTTATAGGAATAGTTCAACATTGAGGGAACTACTTTCGTGTGCTTCATATTCAGCATCTGTATGGCACCAGCAGTGGGTTAGCTTAGCTTAGCATGATGACTGGAAGCAGAAAGATAACAGTCCTCCTGTCGGCTCACCACTGAACATGTTACATCTCGTATGTTTAATTTATACAAAAATTCCTTGTGTTTAGCTCCAAAGCATCCCCTCCTCGGGGTGTCACCATTTCGATCGAAATGAGCTTTAAATTTTGATCATCAAAATCAAAAGCAGGATGACGGTTGACTCTCTGTATTTTTGTCTTAACACTACCCTCCCCTGCTAACCTTCACCTGAAGAAAAAACATAAATACTTCAAAAACGACACTGCTAGCATGCTGGTAGCCTGCAACTACAGATATTGGATTTATTTTCTTTTTCAGGGATCCTCTATTGTTTGTTTGGGAGGAGGGTTTACTCTCTCCAAAGTTTGCTATTTTTGAGCTCTTGAAAATTATTCAGTGTTTCCCACACGCGTATTTTACTTGGACAGTCCGCCTTAGACGTGACAATTAAAGCAAAACTTTGTAATGCAGGCAAACTCTTCAAGCAATTCTGAAGAAAGTTGATTTTTGAGCGTCATTCTCAGCAAAAGCCAGTTAAATCGGATCTTGGATTTGGAAAATCGTGACACCACTCTTCCATTCTTGGAGGAGATTTTTATCGAGTGCCTTTGCTAAAAAACAACACTGTTCCTCATACACACTGGTTGTATCCGCAGTGGGATTTCACCTCTTTCTGTGAACTGGGTTGATCATACACCTCTCGTTATGTTACCTGAGTTCGCTTGATATGTTTGAACAGGACACTTTCAAGCAGGTTGCTCCAATTTCAGGAGGCAGGCCAAAGCTCCAGGCTGTATGCTAATGTGTGAAGGTGAAAAATGCATCTTAGGTGCTTCATGCGGCAGTAAAATCTTGAGGTGGGAACGAGTGGTATCAGTTTATGTCTATGGCAAGTTCGCCTCTGCTGTATTCCGCTGGCTGGCTGTTTGTAGAGGACAATGGAGGTGAGTAAAGCGCGGACATCGGTATGGACCTGACGCTAAATCGTGTGGGCAGTTGGGTGGATTTTATCCTGCTGTTGTTGTTGTATCGAACTGGATTCTGGAGTGGATGGCGAGAGGTGGACCGGAGTAGCTCAGGTCAGTGTAGCATGGCAGCTTTGCGGCTTAGGAGTGTGATTTTGAGCAGCATTGTACGAGGTGTCAAACAGAAGGAATGTGATATGTTTAAACCAGGAAGCATTCTTTGTTAATTAGCGCCTTCCTATCTCGACAAATGGAGAGAGAAAGTGGGAGCTGGGTTTATTTTTAAACGTTCATGTGTAGTGTAGAGAAGGGAGCTCGTGTTGCCTGGTGTGATTTGTGTTTGATCTCGTCCTCCCTCTGGGTAACTTTAGCCCCTTACGTTGGCCTGTTTTTGCAGAGATACAGCTGCTTTCTGGCAAGGAAGTAGTCAAAGATAATCTGCCTGAGTTCCAAATTCTGACGCTGTTTCCAACCAGTAAAAGAAAACCAGTTGAGTTCTTTCGCTGCTGTGCCAAATTCAGTTCCTCGAAGTTGCACAAAGTCGTCTAACACCTCCCGACCTCCCGCTGCCTCACCTTCCTCTCACCCTCTCTTCAGCTCAGTTCATTTAACCCAATTAAACTCAGCTGCTTTGCTCACACAAGTCACACCTCGGCACGGTAACAGTGCCATCACTCTTGCCGCTCCTTGGCGAAGCGCGGCGCAGGTAGCTCCGTGGAAAAAGCCATGCCGGTGCCTCGGAAGAAGCCCGGCTCTTGCGTTCACGTCTGGGATCTCGTCCTCGTGGTGAGTGCTTCCTGGCTCGGTCCCCCCGTGAGACAGAATTCCCACTGAGCTTCATGGATATCCTGCTGCTTTGGGTGTGTGTGTGTGTGTGTGTGTGTGTGTGTGTGTGTGTGTGTGTGTGTGTGTGTTTGTGCTTGTCCCTAAGCTGCATGCAACAGGCAGACTGCAAGCTCTGTGGGTGGCAAGAATGAGAAAGTGGGAAGATCTCCTTAACACTTTTCCACGGTAGATTTTAGGAAGGTGTTTTTTGGGGTGTAGATTTTTGAGTGTCTTTATTAGCGAGTGGACAGTGGAGAGATGACAGGGAGGAAAGAGGAGCGAGAGATGGGGGGATGTCATGCAACGAGTGGACTGGAACAGGGAATATTGGTGCCCATCCGAGAAGTTTAATAGCATTTGAGATGAACTTTGAAGATCAAGGTAAGGTCAACATAATCTAATGATTCTTCCCTGGTTTCTTGCTGTGCTTTGATATTTAAGGGCAGGTGTGGTATACTGTAGTGTTATCCTATGTGTTTTTCAGGGCTGATACATATTCACAGTCAAAAGAAATCTTAACATCAAAGTTTAGAATAACCAGTGATGAATGTAGCCATGTACAATTTACTCTAGTACTGTATTTCAGTGCAATTTGAGGTATTTTACTCAAATATTTCCCATTTCTGCTATGTTATACTTCTACTCGACTACATTTACTTACTGTAGTTACTTTGCAAATTCAGGTTATTTAGTTTGACAGTCTACTTGTGACGTGTAACCAATGAGATAGTGTTGTGGGTGGGACTGATGGAGTAAGGTAGCACATTTTTAGGTGATTGTATCAGCAATCGGACCCAAAAAACATTGGCGTAATGATTATAAAAAATGCAGAATATCGGCCCCAGTAAACAGTCTGAGGTTCTAGAGGCTTAATGATGTGGCAGCTGCTCACAGTGCTAGTTGGTGAATTACTGGTGAGCTAAAGGCAGCTAGTAAGGCACTTGTGCTCGTAATAGCTCCACTAGCTCTCAGCATCAACTGTTAGTTCAGTTAGCTTGTTAGCTTTGTTGCTAATAGTTCACTCAAGAGCTTCAAGAGAAGCATTTTCACCATTGACTCATGTGTTATGACATTCTCCGGCTCTCCATTCTGTCAAAAGTCAACACTGTCATGTTCAGTGGGAGTTTGTTATTCCACAGGAATAAATCGATTTCTCCACATTGTTAGATTGAATTAAATGCACCAGGGTCTTTAAGGATTAGGCTGGTGTTATTACCTCCACAGAGTGGGTTGTGTTTTCACCCGAGTCTGTTTGTTGTTTGGTCGGTTTGTCGGCAGGATTGATGATGAAATACTGAATGGATTTTCCACAAAACGGGTCTCAGTCGAGAACAGACCTCGTTAACTTTTGGATCCAGAATACGGGACGGATTCAGGAATTGTTCTCACCTTCTCTAACTTCACCTCAGACATTTTTGTTAATTTCTCAGGTAATAATGCATGAATCTAGATGAAAAAATAAAAAATAATGTGCGTCTGGTATTTATGAGTGAGTATAATTTGATGCGAGATCATAGATTTGGCAAGCTCAAATTATGGTTAAGCAGTTGTGGGTTGTTGTAATATTTAGAGTGGTACAGGACTATCGAGTTTAATATTGGATTATGTTTGATCAAATTAAAGGGTGGGGCACTGGCTGTTCGAGTACCATTGTGGGTTTTCTTGTCAACAAATACCAGGAAAACACCCAAACCAACTATGTGGTCATCCATTTTTCAATACTTCAGAATCTTCAATCTCTAAAACTTTATAAACAGGTCGAGAGTATATACTGTATTATTTTTTTCCAAAAAGCTAAACCCATTCCTTAAAGAACTGGGCTGGGCACTGTAGTTTGTAGTGAGAGTTAAAGTAGGAGAGCATAGCGCATTTGTTGGGGACTATTTTCAGCGGTGGATGAATGCACATTGGGTGGTCTTGTGGGTATTTCTGGCAGCAGGACTGTGTATTTGGGGCTGTTGATGTATTAATAGTTTTTGGACAATAATGAAGCTATATGAATAAGGTATGTACTTGTATGTGGGATACATTCACTGTTGCTTTTGGTCTTTTCATAGGATTTGTTGACTGTAACGAGAATATAGGACATCGTCGCATTTATCCTTTAAATACACACTGTCGGGTTGAGATGTTCTACTGTACATCAGTCGGTCGGATGAACAGGTTTTGTCTTACCTTCCTCACACACACACACACACACACACACACACACATTAACACACATGCGGCCTTGCCAGTGGCAGCGCGGCGACACCACGGTGCTCACTGGGTCAGAAGCAATGGGCGGAGAGTGGCGCTGAGGCAAGAGACGAGCAGAGAATGAAGAGGAGAATGAGAGACGATGCCTTGAGGGAAAGATGGATAAAGGAGAGGGAGGCGGTGGAGAACAGTTTTTGGAGTATACCAATGGTACCTTGTATTTATTTTTCTTTCCACTCCTCTGTGGATGTTTCTTTACTACACTCTTCCACTCCTCTTGTGCCTCCCCCTCTATCTCTCTATCCATCCATCCTATTACCCCCCCCCCCTT